>JAKUCM010005565.1:0-30903 GCA_023374145.1 Lepidium sativum
GCCCCCGAGTCTCACAACTTATCTCGGGAGCCCAAGACAACCCAGTGGGCTTATTTTGATGTCCAGTGAGCCTACAGTGATTAGCGTTCATTTTGTATAAACTTAGTTTTTATACCAAAAATGAAAATATCATTCGTGATTACCAAAAATGGAAAATCATTGACCAATCCATATTTGGAAAAAAGTTCCTTTAGCTAGACTCTAGAGACCAGAGAGTGAGAACCCCAATGCATTTAACTTTGTTCGATGCGGACCAATAATATAAAGAAAAAAAACCACTAGTTTCCGAGAGAGCGAGACATATGGACCAATGACCTCTTGATTCTGTTTGAATTAAAGCCTATGTTTATGATAATATTTCATATGGATTGTTCATCTTATGCCTTGCAAACCTACTAATTATTAAAGTTGCAAGTTGATAACACAATGTCAACTCTTGTATAATTTTCTCAGACCACCATTAGATCATCTTCAATGGGTTCTTATAAGAGTTTCTTAAGAATAAACAAATAAAAAATAATGAGAAGAAATGAGAGAGTGAGATGATTCTCTTAAATAAGAGATTTAAAAGACTATGAGAGAAAAAATAAGAGACTTTTAATCCATGTGTCCTGTTATTGTTGGTATATTTCTTTTTCTAGAATTAAAACTTAATTAAAAAAAAATATTGTATTAAAATATTATATTTTTATTATTAAGAGACTCTAAATAAGAGTCACATGGATGAAGATGCTCTTATTGAGAGGTTCTTAAGAGCATGATTAATGGAGAGACCCTCAAGGGTCTCTTAAAAAAAAAAAAAAAAAAGCGGAACCAATACGGGTAAGCCACGTGGCGAACCCGTCTCTTAAATAGGCAATGAAGAGACGGGTTCGCCACGTGGCGAACCTCTATTGGCTCCGCTTTTTAATTTTTTTTTTTAAGAGACCCTTGAGGGTCTCTCCATTGCACATGGTCTAAGAGTTTATTAGCAATAAAAAAATAAAAAATATTATAAATGAAAAGAGAGAGGAAAGAGAGGTTTCTTATTTAAGAAACTTTCCAAACAAAATTAAGAAACTCTCCAATAATGTGTCATTTATGATTGTGTCAATTTTATTATTAATATTAAAATTCATTTGTACATAATTTTTTGATTAAAATATTGTTAACAAACTTATTTTTTTAGAAACCATCGATAATGGTGCTCTCATAATCTCATTTTCATTCTACCTAACAAAACAATCTTTACTAAACAACGAGCAAGTTGGAGACAATTGTAGAGTACACATTATTTTGAAAGCATACACTTGTAATAATTATTTTGGTTAATCGGGGTATCTAGACCGAAACTTAACTACTTTCAATGAAATAACACCGACTATTAGGTTGGTTTTGAATTTTAATCAAACATAAGATATGGTCACGTTTTCGTCTATCCTAACAACAACATCTTAGTTCCGGCATGAATCAAACTCTTGATCAACGGACATATGTCTTGTTCAAACAACCCTACCAATACATGGTTAATTTGTAATAATGTGGATATATATAGCTTTTTTAAGAGGATCTGTTTTTATAGAGGTATATAATGTTTGCTTTTAGGAGAACCATTCACCAAGAATTTAGGATATATTACATACACGAAAATGTTCGATGAACAAGAACTTAAATACGTGATTGGTTTCGCAAAAAATCTAGGGAAATTGAAACCAATTGTTTTTGTTACACGTAAAAAGATGAAGCATTTTGTCGGTAACCACCGGCCTGACCTAAAATAATTTCTATATATTGTTTACTATTTCATTTCTTCGGAAAAGTGATGCTACTATGATATATGCCTTTCGTTTAAAGATATTAATTGTTTGGATGATCACATGATGATAAATTTATCCATATATGCATTATTGGGACAAATAGAACCACACGAGTAGTTAATAACAACTCAATAACGTGCACGAGGTTCATATGATATTTATATGCTCGTTTGTAGTTATGTATGATTAAAGCCAAATGATATCAAATTTTATATTATATTGTCAAATTAATTATGCATGATGTAACGAGTCCAAATACATATATATTGGCTAATCGATTTTATGAAACTTAAATGTTGATTGGTAAGTTTTTTCTGTTGAGCAATAATGATTTTTATAAAACCGATCATATTTGAAAAAATTTAAAGTATAAACATGATTGACTTTTAAAATAACATTATGCTCAACAAAAAAACCAATCTTACCAATCAATGCCTTAGTTCCAATATGCACGGTACACATATAAAAAAAATGATCTAGGTCATGGAGTAACTTTCCTTAAATACGAAATTGCTAATTATTTTTATATGATCACATAATTTTTAAATCCGAGCCACGTCCGGCCTCTGAAAAATTGGTTTGGGTTCTGATCTAGATTCCCATCGAATAACAAAAGACATTATATATATATATATATAAGGAAAAATCAAGAATTTTACTTTAAATTAATAACCGAGAAAAATCAAGGAAGGTTTGAAATCTAAGACACGTAAATATTTAATGCCTTGTTGTCTACATGTATACATATCGGTTATCTAACCAAATTTGGACGATGTGAAGTTGTGAACAATTCATGGCTCTTGTACCAATCATCGGGAACATACAAATTACAAGTACAAAGGTCTTATTTTGCAAAACACAGGCAATAACACGACTTCTACACACACTATAAAGATCTCTTAATTAACCCGTAAAATAATATAGAGATGATCCTCTATAGAATATGCACTATATACATCTGTCTGTCATTCCATTCCCCAAAAAAAAAGTGTTAGTAGTTAAGACTAGAGAGACTCAGCATCCATATAGCCATAACCTAATATATACCTAAGAATGTGTAAACATATCATTCAAAGAAAGCTTTTACTTGTAATGAAAGCACATGCCGGCTACTGAAACATAACCCAACTTTAATGAAACTCTAGTGAGTAGTGGCTACTGGCTAGATTCTCCGGCAATTAGACAGACATAAATCCTAAACCACATGTTATGCTCTAATGATTTACACATCAGAAACGTGGTTCAAAACAGTAGAAGATGCAGATCCATATTCAGTTCAACGTGTCTATACAACAAGCATAACACTTTGAAACAAAGAAGGAGCTCCCTTCAGTCCAAACACAGATACAGAAGGATGAAAAATATCTCCCGCATCATTCACACAGTCACTGCGGTTGGTTCAATTCTACCACCAGTGTTTGGATCAATGAGTCGGCAGATATTTTTACCCTCTTTCTTTTTCTATCCATGGCTGGACTGAAAGAATCTCCTTCTCTATTTCTATCTCTTTTGATTATCTCTCTATATATATATGTACACACTTCTGAAACAGTGAAGGCCCAGGCTTAAGTAAACCAAGGTGGATTCAGATAATTTCACAGAAGAATCCATATACATAAGATATGAGTTTTTAAGACATGCACTTATTGCTTCTAATGCGCCATCAGACAACAAGACAAATGTAACCAACAACTTTTCTATGTACTTAAGTTTGAAATGTTATTGCATGCACTTATAAATGCATTAGCTTTGAGTTAGAATGTCAACTAATGTACTAATTATACACATATATTATACACATATATGTATATATATTTGTGTATACACGATTAATTCACTTACAAAGTTTGGCCTGGATGCTGATGAGTGTTCTCTTTGAAACTTCTTGGAAAGATACTGTCCAAGTAAGACCATTGATGGGTCTTGTCAAGAAGAAGTTACCAAGAGAGAGACAAAGGAAGAACTGTTCATCAAACATTGAAATAATAAAAACATTAATAATGCCTTTTTTCTTAAAAATTGACACAGTTTTGTGAGTGATGTAAGCCCTGTACACATGAACAGTATATAATAATAACATTATAATAACTAACCAAACATATATCTATAGAGCAGACAGGTCCAAAACATGTGCTAAAGATTCCACCATAGTTTTATTGCAGATCATGAGAAATATAAAATAAGAAATTATATAGGAATGCTATGCAAACACATAATATGATTTAACCACTTGAAATATAAAAGCTTTAATCTCTAGATCAAAGTTTTCTCATGAGATCCAAAGCTTTTGGAGGGTTGAGGCAAGAGATGGGAATCCAAGATTGAAGACATGACTGTACTATATTTCCAATTAAGGGTAAATGAAAAGAAGAAAGAATTTAGAGATCTGAAGCAAGCCACAAATGTAATAAAAGATCATAAGACAATGAACAAGAAAACCCTAAAAGCAGAGAACTAAGAAATCTTATCTATTCTTGAGGGCAGAAGAGAAATTGAGTAATTAGATCTCAACCAACTAATGGTAAAGAAAACCCTTAAATGCTTTTGATATTAGACTTTTGGAGCGATCTGAAAACCCTAGCTAGCTTATCCTTTTCAAATCTTCCCAACACAAGAGTGCAGAAACTAAGAGTGAAGAGAACAGAAACCTATAGCTGGTAAAATGATAAGTAGGTTGCAATTAGCTACTAGTTAATAGCAAGTGGTGGTTCAAAAAGGAGACAAACAGAAAGAGATGACCATGATGATGATGATGAATGATGATGATGGTGTGTATGTTGGGTCATTGTCTTCGTGGGAGTCAGCAAAAGCTAACTGTTTCTTCACATCTCACCATATCTTACACACAATCTTGCACACATGAGAGAGAGAAAGAGGAGAGATGGTGACTTCAGGTTTTCTTTTTCTCCGGCCAGATTTGAATAGATTTTTGATAGAAGAGAGCTATCATCAGCTAGCTTTTTAAGGTTCTTTATCACATTTAATGGGCGTTAGAAGAGCTCGAGAATTTAGATATATGTCTTTAGATAATTGATTCTCTTCTTTATTCATATTTTACTCATTTTTGTAAGCTTAGATTAATGAGTGGACCAGAGATGATCTAGTAGTAGTTAGAAATCATATAGTATATTATTGTAAGATGATTAGTGTATATCATAATTGGTCCCAAATATATTTAGATTTGTTGTCTTTGTCCAATCCAGAATCTCACAATTAAACTCGCCACCACTAAGTTAAAGAGTGATCACAAAAATCACAAACATTAAATTTTTTATTTTGTGAATTGTAGTTAGATCGATAAAATTCAATTTAATTAGCTAGCATAAATACTCCAACTGAAACAAAATATGATTCAAACTATCTACTTAATGTTAAATTAGATAAGAAACAAACTAATTCGATCATTTGTTTTTTTTGGCGAAGCATCATACTCTATAGTGTTCTTTTTGAAGTTAATTAATCTTATATCATAAAGCAAATTACAAATTATGCCATGGCATAAAAGAATGTGGTCAGTGGTTTGCTACGTATAAACAAACTTTAAATGCATTTTCTGGTCAAACATTTAGATCAAGTCAAATTCTTTGAATTTTAAAATTTATCATGCATAGCTCACAACTACTTTTTTTTTTGTTTTATGGAGAAGAATTTAGATATATATATATATATATATATATTTAACTACCGGTCTAAATAGGAAAATGCATGTGCCGAGCACACGTAGCCCAGTGATGTAGTTATTTTACAAATTTTTAAGGCATTCATGATCGAATCCCCTACCCGCAAAAATTTAAAAGCTATTTGACTAGTTGACAAAAAAAAAATTGAAAAATGCATGTCAAATTGTCTTTTATATAAACCAAAATATATGTTAAAATCTTTGTTCAAAAATTCGTCCGCCTACCTGATTAGTATTTTGTATATGTATTAGACAGTGACTAGCTGAATCGATTAATGTCTAGATGATTGTAAAAATTAGGTTTTGGATTAATCTCGGCTTAACCTAAATAATATCAGCATAATTCAATTAATTTTTGTCTAGTATAATTAATATTATATTTTTAAAAATATTTCTTAAAAATTTAATTAATATTTCTAGTTAAAATAAATCAAATTTTAATCATACACATTAAATTGTTTAGAATTTTGATTTTTATGTTAATTATAATTAACAGATCATCTATCATCAATGTATTTCATAAAATTGTAATATTAAATTGTTGATTAATAAAGTAAAACATAGAATATTTTCGATTTATTCTCCGTCTAAATTTTTAATTAATTGATTCGTTATCTCGCCTCACACATAGCACGTAGTGAAATTCAAAACATGAGTCAAAACCAAAGACATAAGTTGAGAGGCAAATGGTCTTAGCCTAGTGGCAGGTAAATCCACGTAAGACAGTTCATTTGTACAACTAGGGATCGAGTTTCTTCACCTACATTATGTAGAAATTTAGTTATTGGATCTGCCAGTTGTGCCCCAATATAATTTACCGTTAACAAAAAAAAGTTGAGAGTAAATATTCAAATGAAATTTATTCCATTTGAGAAGTAGAATTTTGTGTAAAATGACAATTTTAACCCTGCCAAGCTGTCATCTGCGAATGACCAGAAAAATGGGCATAGAGTTCTGAACTTATACACCTGTGGGCCCATTGTCTAATGCTTGTTTCTTCCTTCAAGAATAATGACCCGATAATGATACTTTACCCGACCCAGATTAATCTGCCCAGCGCCCGACCCGACCCGACCCGACCCGGATTTCCTTCAATTCGATCACCATCGACTCAATTGTTGTACTAAGCTTATTCCGGCGGAAATGGGAAATCGATGGCTTTGTTCAAGGGATTGATTGCGACGCTTTTTGACTCTTCGATCTCAACTTAATCTCTCGCATTTCCATTGATTCGCTTGATCAGTTTTTGTGCTCGTGCGATTGATCTACAAAGCTATATAAGATGGTAAAACCATCGGATATTAGAGCATTTCAAGGGTTTATTCGGCGGCATTACACTCGGGTTAACCCTGTCACCATCAGTCGCTTGAACCCATCGGCTTTGTCTTCTCCGGCTTTTTCTTCGAATCGTGTTTCCCAGTTTCAGCCTAGGTTTAGTTTCCACAGCTTAACCTCGAAACCCACTTCCACAAACGTGGGTTTGTCTCAAGTTCTGTCCTTTCCTAAGTTCAATCCTAAGTTGCAGCAAGCTTTGGGTTTGACTCGTGTTAATCTGAGTTTTTCATCGGCGTTTAGATTGGTGTCCACTAAGAGCTCTGGATTTCGAAAGGTTGATGGGAATTTAGGGAGGAAGCTTGTTGACAAACCTGTCAAAGCTCTTTGTTCTACTTTTGCTAGTTACCGTGAGGCTATAGGATTGCACATTGATGCATTTTGGAAAAAGAATAGTCTCCTTCTGGTTGGAGCTGGGGGAGTCTTTGTATGTATTTTCCTGTGGAGGATTATGTTTGGAATTGCTAGCACATTTGTTGGGCTCTCAGAGGGTATGGCCAAGTATGGGTTTTTAGCACTCTCCTCAGCCATCGTAGCATTTTCTGTAAGTTCAGATGTTTCTGTGCTTCTCTTTGATAAAGCTTTCCTGAATAAAATGAAATTGATGAATCTCTGTCTAGTATTTAGATTAGTGTTATTGATTGATAAGTGATAGTGAATGGATGTGGAGCTTGCCAGAATATTTGTTTAACTTTACCATGACTAGAGTATTGTTACCTTCTACTTGTTATCCAAAATCATAGGCTATCTTACACGTTCTATTTCAATGTTTTATAGCTACTAAGATTGGGATATTGTTTACAGAATGAAATAGCTGTTATACGTTTTGGTTATGTTGCTGTTACATTCTCTTTCTCCTCATAAAGAAATCACTCCTTCACAGCTATCTTCGTTTTTCTAATGATAGGGGTTATACGTCCGCGCAAGGTTCACAATTAACCCCGATAAAGTTTATAGAATGACCATGAGGAAGATCAACACGGCCGCTGAAATTCTAGAAGTTATGGGTGCTCCTCTGTCAGGATCAGATTTACGAGCTTATGTGATGTCAGGTGGTGGCATAACATTTAAGAAATTCAAGCCAACAATTAGAAGCAAGCGCTGCTTTCTTCTATTCCCCGTTCAGGGTTCTGAGAGAAAGGGCCTTGTTAGTGTTGAAGTTAAGAAGAAGAAAGGCCAGGTTTCACTTTCTCAACTCCGCAGTTGCTCGTTTACTCAAACTTATGTTTCGTTCACGTTGTAATCATTAGGAATTAGGATTGTCATTAGTTTATGAGTGAATGTAATAGATGAGAGCTGTCGTGAGTTGGATAGATTGCAGTTAGCAAGGGCTGAGTTTATAAGGATGTCTCGGCAGATTGTTTTGGGTTTGGATCCTCCAAGGTTGGTTAGGCGTGGTTGTGAGCGGAGTCTTCTATTAATCAATCTCTGCATTTTGTTTGATAAGAAAGAAGAAAGTAGAATTGCAGTATCATATAGTTGTTCGAATTATACTGCCAAAATGTGGTTTAGAAACTGTGATGGTAGCACAATATGTTTCAGTTAAACGTTTAAGGCTGGTATTTGACATGTGGCTACTGATACTACACAGCATTGCGTTTTTTGTCTAGTTTCTTAGGTGCTTTCATTTAGTAATACCATCAGAAAACCCCTATTACCAATTATATCCTCTATATTGTGAGTCTTGGTGTACTTATCATGTTCATGTCTCTGTTTCTACAGTATGACATGAAGCTTTTGGCGGTAGATATTCCAATGGCGTCTGGTCCCGACCAAAGGTTTTTTTTGATAGGCGATGAAGAAGAGTACAGAGTTGGTGGTGGTTTAATCTCTGAGTTAAGAGACCCTGTTGTGAAAGCCATGGCAGCAAGTAAGGAATTCGATAATCTTGATAGAATTGAAGAAGAAGAAGATGCTGAAAAAGAACTTCAAGAAGCCGAAAGAAAGCAGCGTGAAGAGATCGAGAAGCTTGAAAAAGAAAGCTCATAAGATATATTTTCTTCCCCAGGAAACTTGAAAAATGTTTCTTCATCCTTGGATATAAAGGCAACACACTGAATCTTTTCAAAAATTGAGCTTTTTTTGCTGACTTTCGAGAAATAAATTTCCTTGACGATGTTGTATCAGAGGATGTTGTTATCTGTGATTTTACTGATTCTCTTCGTACAAGGCCGTGTAAGATTTCAGCTCTTTATTGTTAAAGCAACCTGTGCTATGAAAACCATGTGGTTTACAACATTTATCTTCCGGTTTTGTCGGTTTAAGCTTGACAAAAGCACCAAAATAAATGATTATATGTAATCAAACCAATCTTTCATCCGTGAACATGTAGCCAAGAAACAAAAAGAAAAGAAACAGAAAAAGATGTTTGTGTTGCTTAAACTGAACGTTGATGCTTTCTGATCTTTTCACCAAAATCTTTGATCACGGCTTTATCTTTTTCTCCTTGGCTTTTCACCTCATATGATTGACTTTTTGTTTTTTGTTTTGCATTCTTCATATGCAAATAGTTGGATATGATCTGATACTTTGTAACATGGAACAACTCGTAGTGAATTTCAAGGCATCGTGGTGTCTACCTTGTAGAAAAATGGCACCAATACTACAGGAGCTTGCGTCCACATACACCTCAATGATATTTATTACTATAGACGTCGAAGAGCTCAGTGTAAGTAACCAAATACATCTCAAAAGTCCCTAAAATGATTTCATGTGGAAACTCGAGCTCGAAACTGGGGATCAAATTCTATGTAAAACAGGAGTTTAGCAACGAATGGAACGTAGAAGAAACTCCAACAGTAATGTTCCTCAAGGATGGGAAGCTAATGGATAAACTTATAGGTGGCGATGTTGCAGAGCTTCAGAAGAAAACAGCTGCTGTTGCAGATCTCCTTCTCAGACAATCTTAGCTGTATTCTAGTTTCCAGGTCGGAACTTTTTAAAGGAAACAGTTTCAAAAACTTGTTTACAAGATCATGAGTATCACTGAGATTTTTGTTGTCAACTTTGATGCATTCTTGTAGTGTTAATCTCAATCAGTCTTAGACATGACTCTAGCTATTGTGTATATATATTTATATCTAATAACATGCGGGGTTTCCTAAGATTTAAAGTTTTCTTTTTTACTTATTTTTGTATATCATTTTCTTCCAGCTCCATATAACGACTTACCAAAGAAGTGCAAGAAGAGACTGAGAACCATTTATGGAGACACAGATAGATCTATAATTGATAAATATATTGCAAAGCAGAACTCTACTTTTCAGCAGCTCTGTGTTGGTTACACATACTGCTTTTAATACGATACATCTCGTAGCTATAGGTCTCCTCTCTTGAGAACCAAAAATCTGAGGCTTGCAAAAATAATGTGCCAGATATTTCTACGAATCAGAATCCGACCCTGAATCTGATTCTGCATCACATTTCACCCCAAATGGTCTCAATCTGTTCGTGTTTGCTTCCAATGGGGGCATGCCATCATCGTCCTCATCACTTGAATCAATTTCACCGTCTTCTTCTTGCCATGCAACGGGTCTTTGAGAGATTTCATCAGCCGGAATTGGCTTAGTATCTTTGAAGATTTCCGGCCTGCATTTGCCATGTCCAAACTAAACTTGAGCTATGCTGAATAACATTAGATGCTATTCATACAGAACAAAATAAAAAAGCAATTACCATTCTGGAGACTTTTGAAGGAGACGGACTTGCTCAAGGAATAGAACTCTACATACAATAGATGTAACTTTCCTACCAGACTCTTGTGCCTTTTCCTTTCCTGTATGGTCAATCACTACAAAGCTTCCTGCAAATCAGTGTAGAAACAACAACATAAACACCATCTCAAACTCCTCAATCCGCACCAGATCATGCACTTTTTTAAAACCATTCACGAAAGAATAAATTTCAGATCATATAGAAAGATAATCCTTTCTTGTGTTTGAACAAGCCTGAGAAAAGAACCAAGTAACCTCGTTTGTAAAAACAAAGAAACATACCTCGTCTGATCCACATGCTCTCACGAAATTTGGCTGGAAACAGTGCTAACGATTTCTCTCCTTTTGCATCCATTATCTTCAAAGACAAATGAAAAAAGAACAACGGTCAACGACGATCCATGTGAAAAAATCTTATAGGCTTAAAACTATAAGATGTAAGGGAAGTAAAAATTCAAACTTTCATCAGTACATACATACAAACTAAGCAACCCCTTGAGAGTAAAATCTGAAGAGAACGCTAAATATGGCTAGATTGCGTAAAAGTATGAAACCCAAATAAGAAAAGAAGCTCTTTTACCTCAATTTGATTGGAACCTCTGAGAGAGACGACTTGGGCAATGCTTTGACATTCCTCAAGCGTGAAATCCTGCTCTGACGCCGCTTGTTTCAGATTCCTTCTTCCTCTGTTCATCTCTTCTAACCCTTCAACTCAAATTCTAAAAATCTCAAAATTTTTGCAACAAAATAACAATGCAAAGAGCAAAAACCACGTAAATTGAGATTAGGGTTTTGCAGTTGTGAGCCGTTTTAGTTGGAATCGCTTCAGTTCCTAAAGGGAAGCAAATACAGTTAAAAACGAGTTGCTTTGTTCAACGGGGGTATTTTTGCCATTCGAGTTACGTCGGTGTAAACGAATTTGCAGATAAACCGGAAATTCGTTATAATCATACGGCGGTCTATAGATTCCTCCGCCGCCTGAATTTCACTCCTTCACCGCCTCCGCCGTTCTAGGTTCCTGTGTCTTATCGAATCCTCCTTCACTGTACAGGTTCGGAATTATATTCGTATGAATTATGTAATTCAAGGGTTGTCTATGGAATTGCATAAAGTTCACAGCTTGTTTGTGTTTTGTTTTTCTGTTTTGGCTTTGTATTTGTATATGAATTTTGTTTCCGCATTGATGTGGTTTCAAATTTAGCTTTTTGTAGTGATGGGTAGGAGAAAGCAATCCAAGCCGCAGCGTTCGGATGGTTTGATAACTCAAACTGCTTTAAAATCCGATGGAAAGCAATTCCCCAGTGACGAAGCCGAGGGTTCTGAGGAAAATAATGTTGAAGATATCGATATGCCATATTATGTGAACATATGTATGAGTAGTCGAATTTCGGTGCAGCAACACTTTGATATAGCTGAGGTTGTTCTGACAAATTTAAGTATAAGAGAACGTGTCTGTGATAGTAGTACAATCAAACCCATTGAGATTGATCATGATCCGGATTGCTCGTTACGGTTTCGGCTATGCAATGTGACTAATTTTGTTGACCGGATTAAGCTTGGTCACTGGCCGGTATTGTCTTCGAGTGATATAACTTTGGAATTGGTTGATAAAAATGTGTCTGATGATGATAACGGTTCAGTGATTTGGTCTGCAAGTTTTGATGGTCCCGGTGAAGGGGTTTCGGGTCTAGCTCATTTGATAAGTATTAAGTTTTTGACTTTAAGGCTAGTGCCATGCAATCAGGTCTGCGTGTCTCCTAGAGTAAGAGTTGAGATGCTTCAGCAGGCTTTTGATGCTTGTGATTCGCTTCTTGAGAATACCAGGCAGATTTGGAAGAAGAGTATAATTCATGTCATGTCGTGGTTGAGGCCAGAGGTCATGACGTCAGAGGTTAGGTATGGGGACACGATTAAACGTGGAGGAGATTGAGTCATCATTGGTGACGGAAGCTGAAGCTTTGGACTCTAGTAAGCAGTCTAGGTTTGATGCTGCTGCTTTTTATGAAGCCATAAAGCCATCAAAGTGAGTGAGCAATTTATTTTTCTACATGTAGTATCTGAGTTTATATTTCCAACTCATTTGCATATTACCAATTCAGGATGGATGCCATGCTTGAAGATGACATAACTGATTTGCTCCCAGAACTTAGGCCGTACCAACGACGTGCAGCTTATTGGATGGTTCAGCGAGAGAGAGGAGAACCAATGACGTTGGGAGACAAGGAAGATAGCCAATTCATTTCACCTTTGTCTGTCTCCGTGGAATTCCTTGACTCTGCTACAAAAATGTTCTTTAACCCATTCAGGTTAGTAGAAAAGATTCAAGTATTCTTTTTTATTTTATTTTAAATTAAACGCTCCCCTTAATGTACAACAAATAATATATGTTCCTCTAAGTAAAGTTCCACAAGTTCCACCACTTAAGTCAGAAGAACTTGATTTGATCTATTCCATTTGTCATGCTTTAATTCTTTCTAGTGGAAATATCTCACTGGCACCAGAGTATCTTTCACCTCGAATTCCAGGCGGTATCCTTGCTGGTAAGAACAGTTCGCAGCTATTTTTCCTCCATGTACTTTATAATCAGAAAATTATTTTAACACGTTTTCCAAATCTTGTGTGTTTAACTATGCTTCAATGCTAGGAGGTGTATCTGACTTTATTACCTCTGATATATTTCCTTATGCCATTAGCTTTTGTTAACGTCTGAGGTATTACATTCTTAATGTGGTAAAGTATGAATGCTACAGATGAAATGGGCTTGGGGAAAACGGTTGAGCTACTTGCTTGCATCTTCAGAGAGAGAAAATCTGCTCAGGATGAAATATCTGTGTCTAATAGGTCATCACTTACTGATGATTCTAAAACTGGCTTGAGAAGATTGAAAAGGGAACGTGTTGAGTGCATATGTGGAGCTGTTAGTGAAAGTCGCAAATACAAAGGAATCTGGGTACAGTGTGACCTTTGTGATGCTTGGCAACATGCTGATTGTGTAGGTTATTCGCCCAAAGGGAAAGGTAAGACACTTAGTAAAGATGCTGATGAAAAAGTATCTCGAAAGAAGAGCAGAAAGGATGCGGGGAATATTATTCTAAGACAAGGTGAATATATATGCAAAATGTGCTCTGAACTTCTACAAGTCACGGCCTCTCCCATCTCTACGGGTGCCACTCTTATTGTCTGTCCAGCTCCTATATTACCACAATGGCATTCCGAGATTACTCGGTAGTAGATTCTTCTCGACCTTTTTCTGTTATGGTTCTACTAGAGGAATAACATGTGTTATCTCTGCATAATGTAAAATTAGTCTTATTCTTCTCTGCCATGTTGTAGCCATATACGCTTGGGTTCTCTTGTAACATGCATCTATGAAGGCGTGAGGAACGCCTCACTTTCTGAAGAACCTATGTTCGACATCACTACACTCCTCAATGCTGACATTGTTTTAACTACATATGATGTCCTTAAAGAGGACTTGACACATGACTTCGACAGACATGATGGTGACCGGCACTGTCTTAGATTCCAGAAAAGGTGTGATTGGTGATATTTTGGATTTTTATGCCTTGCAATTTTCGGTAAATGAACTATTAAAATGATTCTTATAATTTTCGAATATGGACAAGTTTCATACTCATTTACTCAGACGAGCCATTTTGAACAATACTAAAATTAATCCGATAGGAATGTTGTTATTTTCTCCTGGTTTCATGCAAGTGAAAAGTTTTCGGAAAGATTTAGTAAAGATGTGGTATTGTAATAGGTACCCTGTTACTCCTACTCCACTCACTAGAATATTCTGGTGGAGGATTTGCTTGGATGAGGCTCAGATGGTGGAGAGCAATGCAGCTGCTGCAACAGAAATGGCGTTGAGATTATATACCAAACACCGTTGGTGTGTCACTGGAACTCCTATACAACGCAAACTTGATGACTTATTTGGACTATTGAGGTTCCTTAAAGCAGATCCTTTTGATGTTTCAAGATGGTGGATTGAAGTTATAAAAGACCCATACGAGGTCAAGCAGAAAAAAAGAGTTAATTTTCTTACTTCTTATGGTTTCTCTTGTCTAACAACCTTAATGCTTTGCTCAGAGGCAAGACGCAAAGGCCATGGAATTTACGCATAAATTTTTCAAACAAATCATGTGGCGTTCTTCAAAAATCCATGTGGCTGATGAATTGCAACTTCCACCTCAAGAGGAATGTGTCTCGTGGCTCAAATTTTCTGCAATTGAAGAACACTTCTACTGTAGACAGCATGAAACTTGTGTGAGTTATGCTCGTGAAGTTATAGAAACTTTGAAACGTGATATTCTCAAAAGAGGTACCATGGGGTGCGATTAATATGTCTTTTTCACTTTCCACCTTTGTCCGTACTTGCCTTCTGAAGCTCACTATCCAGTCTGTGCTGGCTGCTAAACTTTAATTCAACTTTTGATCATCGACAGGTCACACTTTGTCCGATAATCCTTTAATCACTCATGCTGAGGCTTCTAAACTGTTGAACTCACTCTTGAAATTGCGCCAAGCTTGCTGCCACCCTCAAGTAGGAAGCTCAGGATTACGTTCATTGCAACATACTCCAATGACCATGGAAGAAATTCTAATGGTGGGTTTGCAATATTTAATGTTTTAATCTCCTTTAGTTATTTGTGCTAATTGATTTTTTTCTTAGGTCCTTGTGAAAAAGACCCAGAACGAGGGAGAAGAAGCACTTAGAGTGTTAATTGTTGCTCTAAATGGGATTGCTGCTATTTCCATGCTAAAGCAAGAATTTTCTGAAGCTGTATCACTATATAAGGAAGCATTAAATATAACTGAAGAGCATGCTGAGGATTTTCGTCTTGATCCATTGTTAAATATTCACATTCTTCACAATTTAGCTGAGATACTCCCAATGGTTGAAAGCGGCAGTGGAAAATTATCTGCATCAGGAAGGCCTGAAAGTAAAATAGATGTAAAAGATGATGATGATCGTCGTGCAACGAAAAGGCAAAGGATCACTGAGCTCAACAGTTCAACTCATGATTCTTTAGAAACTGCACAACAGTGGGAATCCTTTGCCACAGACAATAGTTTAAAGAAGGATGGAAAGTATTATGAAGAGTGTAAAGCTCTTGATACAGTTTGTGAAACATTGAAAGTTAAGTATTTATCTGCATTCAACACAAAGCTTTCTGCGGCACAGCAGGAATTCAGAAAATCATACGATCAGGTAATTTCCACAAAATAGTTCAAATATGTTGATATTGACTTCTCTTTTAACCTCCAAAACGCTAGTTGTAATCTTGGCGGAAGAGCCAGCAAAATCCATTTAAATTAAGTTTCAAGATCAAGTTATTGAATATTGAGCCCACTTATCTTCCTGGAGCTTGTACTCTGTAACACAATGCTAAATAATAATTAAAACCTTTGAAGGTTTCCGAGTCGTTGAGCAGTATGGCGAAACAGCGTTCGATTTGGTGGTTGGATGCCCTGCAATATTCTGAGCAGAATAAAGACTTCTCCAACGAGTTGACCAGGAAGATTGAAGAGGCCATCCATGGAAGCTTAAACAATTTGAGCTCCTCCAGATCAAATTCTCGGTTAGTGATTACAAATTTGCAGTCTTATGATCTTTATTGTTGTGAGAGGGCTTCATCCAGCTTTTAGCTACAAAACTTGTTTGTTGATTGTTATTTTGGGGCATATTTTCTACATGTGATGAATAAATTCACATATGCCTGCAAAGTTCGTAGAACAAGTGACCTGAGAAACTTCTTCGCTTTATTAAAAGACTAGATTAACTAATGACTACCATATATTTGCGGTACCATATGAGGTGAATGTCTTAGCTATAGATCGTTATATTCAATCTTATGTTGGCCATCTCTTGCTTTGTAAGCTTACAATTTTGAATAGCACATAATGAGTATAATAAGAACTAACTTGCCAAGCTCCCTTGTTCCAGCTTTAGAACAATACATGGCATGAAACTTCATCTGCAGACTTCTATGGATATGCTGGAAAGTTCTAGAAAGAAAGTGATAGATAAGATTCTAGATATTGACCAGACTATGGATAACCCGAAAATGGAAGACATTGAGCGTATTGGCAACTGCAAGTATTGCGAGAAGAAGGATGATGGCCCCACATGTATTCATTGCGAGCTAGATGAACTTTTCCAGGTTTTCTTCTCTTTTGCATGTATATGAAGATTTACTTGGTATCTATATTAGTTGTCACCATCACCATTTGTAAAATTGTTCCAGGAGTATGAGGCTAGGTTATTCCGTCTTAATAAATCTCGTAGAGGAGTAATGGAAGTTGCAGGTGCGGAAGAGATAGTAAATTTGCAGAAGAAGAGATCTGCCCTTAATCTTTTCTTTATTGGTTTGTCGTCGAGAAACAAGGATCAAATTGCACCATATAGTGATAAAGAGGAGCCAATCAAAAGAAATACTGTTGATTCCGTGGTTGTAAGTAACCTGTTCTAGTTTCGCTTTAGTCTCATACCTGTAAGTCTTTGTATTCATCACTGACAAGAAAGCATAACCACATATATGTTAACGTTATTGATATGGTGTTCTCTATTTCCCCCTCTTCTGTAATAAAACCTTTTGAAAATTCAAATTTCATGGTTTAATAATCTGTTTTGGTCTGACACAAATTCCTTTTATGCTATAAATATAGGTTTCAAAATCTCCATCTGAGACAGAAGTTGTTCTTGGAGTGATAAGAAACCATTTCAAAACTTATTTAGACAGGGAAGCCAAATTGGCAGCCACAAAACATTTGCATATGCTGGAGGTGATGCGAAAGGAATATGCACATGCAAGGGCCTTGGCTAGGGCTCAAGCTCAGCTCCTACGTGCCTATGATGAGATTAAGATGGCAACAACGAGACTACAGCTTAAAGAATCTGAAGATGACACATCGATCTATGCTTTGAGAAAGGATGAGTTAGATGCTGCTAGTGTGCTGAACACGAATGATAAATTTATGGCTCAATCCTCTTTGGTTAGTATAAAGGGGAAACTTCGTTATTTGAAGGTAAAAATCTGTAGCCTTAGTCTTATTATTTGGCCTAACTTCTTAACTATATCATGCAGAGAAGTTGTTGATCTCGGTTTCTATCCAGATCTCTAGCCCTTTCAAATTTATATTCTCTAGAAGCTTTACTTATGTTTTCATAATTAAGTTCTTTTTTTGTGTGTTTGAGACTGTGAATCGCTTGAATTTTTTTTACTTGCTTCTCTTTTCTTTCTTTTTCTCAGTATACAATACAAAAAAGATTCATTTTTTCCATTTCAGGGATTGATCAAATCCAAACAAAAACAAGAATTCAGGAGCCCAGATCTTTCCTCGCCAGTACAGGAAACAGTTAAGGCTTCAGATCTTGTTCAACAGGAAGGTGAAAACCTGCTTAAGCGAGATGAAGCATGCCCGATTTGTCATGAAATGCTATGGAATCAAAAGATGGTTTTCCAATGCGGGCACTCCACTTGCTGTAACTGTAATGACTTGAGCTCTTTTGTTTGTTTGGTTGGTTATCAACTTCGAATGATAAGAACTTTTCTATCTATTCCGTTAGTCTCCTATAATCTGTGAAGGATTTGATGACTATCTAATGCAGTTTCCTGAACCTGATGTCAGAATGTTAGAAATATCTTCTTATATGTCTTTCGTTCTTCCAGGCTTTTTTGCAATGACTGAGCGCGCATCAGTTCATGAAACTCTGCAAAAGTGGGTGATGTGTCCAATATGCAGGCAACATACAGACGTTAGAAATATTGCATTTGCTGATGACAGACGAAGCAGTACTTCTTCAGGTGAAAATCACAAAGAAAATGAAGCAACATTGGTGGTTCAAGGTTCATATGGAACAAAGGTTAGCTTCCGTGCTTCAAAAATTTGTCGGCAAGAAGTATTTCTTTTCCTCATTTATTGTATTGGTAGATTGAAGCTGTTACTAGAAGAATTTTATGGATCAAGTCAAGCGACCCACAAGCGAAGGTTCTTGTTTTCTCCAGCTGGAACGATGTTCTGGATGTGTTAGAACATGCTTTCGCTGCCAATAGCATCACCTTCATCCGCATGAAAGGAGGCAGGTAAATTAGCAACAGAACATTTATGGGAATCATTTGAAGTTGACACATAGCTAACCAAAGGGTTATTAAGGGATCTATGAAACTTTGATTCCATGGAAATGCAGGAAATCACAGACAGCCATCAGCAAATTCAAGGGACTCCAAAAGACAAACTGCCGTGAACAAGAAGTAAAATCAATCCAAGTCCTATTGCTTTTGGTGCAGCATGGTGCCAATGGTCTTAATCTTCTAGAAGCACAACATGTTATTCTGGTGGAGCCACTTTTAAATCCTGCTGCGGAAGCGCAAGCTGTTGGGCGTGTTCACCGAATCGGACAAGAGAAGCCTACTCTAGTTCATCGTTTCCTGGTAGGTGCACCTCCTTTGTTTGCCACCTTGGTCTTGTTTAGCTTCCAGATCCTACCTATTGTGATACACTTTGATTTTGACGTCTCTTTTTTTGGGGAACCAGGTAACGGGCACGGTGGAAGAAAGCATCTACAAACTGAACAAGAATAAAAACACAAACTTAAGTTCATTCAGCAGCAGGAATACAAAGAATCAAGATCAACAGTTCTTGACACTAAGAGATCTCGAATCTCTATTTGCTTCACCAGCAGCAGAAACAGCAGAGGTGGAAGAAAACCCAGGAGAGGGACAGAAGAATCTGAGAGATCTACCGCCTTCAGTAGCTGCCGCAATAGCAGCCGAGAGGAGAATGAAGGATAGTAGTGCATCCACTTCAACAACAAGCATAGCATAACTATGAGAAATGTTGCAGATGGATTGGTTCCAGCCAAATGTTTGTTGGAGCGTCTTGCTAGTTGTACATTAAACCAGTTAAAAGAGAAGTAGTCCAAATATAATTTGTTTCTCTTTTGTGTTGTCTACATTCGTTATATAGCTATAGCAAGGCTTCTTAGATGCTTAGGCAAAGAACAAGATTTTTTATTTATGCGTTGTATTACAACAGTCATTGCTGCATTAGGACTTTTATATCCAAAGCAACCATTTGAAAAATCCAAGTACTCTGCTCTTGAGCTTAGCAATCTACATCATCAGACTTGGAAAAAAAATCAACAAAAAAAAAGGCGTAAGATGATTCGGTCTTGTAAGGAAACACTCACGTTTTGGTTTAGTCCGGTTTGATCATTTCTCAGACTTTGCTTGAATTCGAAACCCAAAGGCTATGGTATTGCCACTGGAGATTCTGCCATCTTCAGTGGCCCCATAAATTCGAGCTCAATCAGTGGAAACTCTAAATCCGAATTACTATTTCTTCAATCCATATTGCGAAATACGTAAAAATTTATTTTTGGCTTTTTTTTAGTAAATAAAATATCTAACTAATTCTAAAAATCACAAAAATAATTTTTATTGGTTTTTTTTTTTTTTGTCAACGGCAGATTATATTGGGCCACAACTGGCCGGCTCAATAGCCAAATTCCTACATAATGTAGGCATGGGGACTCGATCCCATGTTATGCAAATGCGTTGTCTTAAGTGGACTTACCGCATGCCACTAAACTAGATGTCATTTGCATTATTTTATGGGGTTTAAAATAAGAGAAACGAGAGATTTAAATTTTTTTTTAGTTTTTATAAAATTTAAAGAAGAAAACAGACGAAAAGACTTTTTTTTTATGAATTAAAATGAAAATAAAATTGAGAGCAAAGATAAGAAACGAATGCCGAGTAGCTACAGTAGTAGGAGTGAGATTTAAAAACGAATAAGGTAGTTGACAAAAAAAAAAGATAAGAAACAAATAGATATGATAGATATGAGGTTTTGAATCTCTAATACCAAATGATGAGGGCCTCGATGGATACCAAAGTTCTGACCACGGTTTCAAAGACTCAGTAAGCTTGCGGAAGGGATGAAACAAAGGTTGATGATGGACTTCGGCTCAGAGGTGATTGGAGACTAAGGGCTGAGAGTAGGCTTTCTTGGGGTTCCTCCACGCACTAGAAAGTCTAGACTCAATCGATCCAAGATCAAGGGGGAAACCGCGCACAATACTTTAAGAAATCGACAAAACCGTAACTAGAGTTCAAAGACAAACTTTGAAGCAAACAAACTGAACTTTTATTAGATGATTTAGTGAATGATGAAGACATGAGCTTATAAAGAGAATGCTCAACGTTCAAAAGAAACAAATAAGGCATCAAATTAAACTCTCAAATGCGAAAACTAGCCGTTGCCACTTCAGTAAGCAAGGCCGGGAAAGGAAACAAAGGAGTTGGTCGAGACTTCTTCTTCTAGACCCTTGGAGGACGCCTTCTCCAGGTGTTGATGATCTTTCCACAAGTGTGAACATAGGTGTGAATGCATCCATGTAAGGAATGTCGCGGCCTAGGTGGTTTTTCTTGAGTGTGAACCCTCCACAAGATGCTGAGGTGTATTGGAACGTTTTGGGAAGCTTTATCGACTCTACATAAAGCTCTTCAATTGTACTTTTTTTGTTTTTTGTTTTTTTGCTGTCCTCTTCAATAGGTAGTTAGATCTGTCTTTGTTTTGAAATCGATTCGACCACCGTGCGTCTGACTCAGGAGACAGAAGATAATTTCTTCCGAGAATGTCTTTTAATCGCTTTATTGCCTGATGCTTGTTTCCATGAGATTCACTGTTTAAGTACCAGGCATGCGAAGTCAGTTAGTTCAGGTCGGGTTGGTTTATTTTTTATTTTTTTCTTTGTCAAAGCAAATTATATTAGGCCACAACTGGTCGGCTCAATAGCCAAATTCCTATATAAAGTAGGCGGAGGGACACGATCCCTGGTTATGCAAACGAACTGCCTTATGTGGACTTACCGTCAGCCACTAGAGTAACAACAAACATATTACAACTGTGAGCAAGGTTGCAGAGGGATTGGTTCCAGACAAATGTTTGTTGGAGCGTCTTGTCCAAACATAACAGTTTCTCATTTGTGTTGTCTACATTCATTATGTACCTATAGCAGAGGGCTTTAAGATGCTTAGGAAAAGAGTAGGATTTTTTATTTATGTATTGTATTACAACATTCATTGCTGCATTAGGACTTTTTTATATCCAAAATAACCATTTCAAACATCCCAGTAATCTGCACTTAAGCTTATCAATCTCCATCATCACAATTCTCCTTGTGGTCCATCAACTTATCACATGGAAATAGGAAGACATGACAAATGCAAAATGTGTTCTTTTCAAATAATTTGGAGCATGTAATTTTCTTGTGTTATAACATTTGAGAAGACAAGTCAGTCTGCTTCATTGACAGAAATGAACAAGAAACCCCAAAAAACCAAAACTTTATTTAAGCTTCATGCCGAGTATGGGGTAACAAACTTAGAAACTGGAAAACTCTTCACTTTGTTTTGAAACTTGGTAATTACTCACTTCTCTTCAGTTGGTGGTGGGTCAATGAATGTCTTCTTTATCCAATCAAATGGCTGTGATGATAAATAATATGTCAGATACAAAACAAAATGAGATTTGATAGGAGGAAAAGTAGAAGATTCACGAGCTTAAGGGCCTAATCTTCTAATAACACCAAACCACAGATTGAGCACACTGACAGTCATTAACGAAAGAGAAGAAAATGTAATGCTTAACACCATCCATTACTTCCAAAACTTTAGAAAGATCGAAACAGCAAGGAAACTAATTCATATGATGATGTGAAGTAAGGAACAATAGTAGCTTAAAATTACATGTAGAACCAAATAGGCCAGAGCATTTCAAGTAGGAGACTAGATGTGAATGTAATTGAAATCTAATCAAATTAAGAAATGGAGAACTTTTGATTACAAATTCGAGTACAGATATTACCATCTACGAAAAAAACGATTATCACTAAATCAAAAGCTTCTAATGAATTGTAATTGTATGTATATGCAAGGACGCACATAAAAAGACCACCTTTGGAGATAACTAACGAGATCGAAGCAAATAACAAACATTTCAAAGTGTTGATCAATTATGAATTTTTCATCTTTCTTCCAACTCAAAACCAGCAATTTCACCAGAGACATAACATCGCTAAGGATAGAGATCTCAGACCGGGAACATAATCCGTTTGAAAGCAGAGATAGCTAAAATCTAAGGCCAAATCAAAGAAGAGATCCAGAGAATGAGGCATATGGCTTACTTGGACAACCCACATGGCACCGGCTGCGGCGACGATTCCCCATCCAGCGGCGGCCTGAATATCTATCGGCTGGATCTTTGGTTTCACGGCGTTGAGCAAACCAGCTTTTCCTGCCATTATTGCTTCGATATCTCTTGCTCTCTCCCTCGCTATCAAATTCGATCGAACCCCACACACAAGATCTTAATGAAACGAACGACGATAATCAATGAGGAATTGTAACCATCTCAGTCGTATTCAACATTAAAAGGCTTCTAGACCTAGTCACACTTCATGTCGTCGTACGTGTTAGCAATTGAACAACGTGCCGTTTCTTTTGTTTTTGTTATTTTGCTATTTTGTTAAATCTGTAACCTCAACCAAAAAAACTATTTCCTTGATAACATGCAGCACTTGTTTCAAGAAGAACAAAACATCTATCAATATCCAAACAATCAAAACATCATCCTATATTGAAGAACCAAGCTTCGCATTGATCTTCTTCCTTGGACTATCTGGTTTGGTGGCAGGTCGACGACCCTTGTCTGGACCACCAATTACGCCCCATTCCTCAAACTGTGTCTGCCTCGCTCTTGCCCTCTCTTTCTCCTCTTCAGATTTCTTAGAGTAACAGTAAGGGCAAGAAACTCCATGCTCATACTCTGGAGCTTCCATGTCTTCATCACTAATAGGCTGTTTACATCCGTAGCAGAGTTTATGTGTTCCTTGAGCTAGACCATGTTCCACAGATACACGCTTGTCGAACACAAAGCATTCGCCTTCCCACAAACTCTCTGTTTTAGGGACTTCTTCAAGGTACTTTAATATCCCACCTTTCAGATGATACACCTGAAAAGACAATGCTTTGATCATAAAGTACCTCAATTTGCAACTCAATTGTTAGATGATGTATCAGGCTACCTCTTCGAAACCTTGGCTAAGAAGAAAGCTTGAAGCTTTCTCACATCTGATTCCTCCAGTGCAGTACATAGCAATCCGTGGCAGTGTCTTTGGTTTTTCAGCTTCCTCTTTCACCACCTTTGCTTGCGTTTCTTTGCCTTCTTGCTTCAATGCAAATTGACTCTCCACCCAAGATGGGAAATTTCTAAAAGCAGTTGTACATGGATCCACAGCTCCTTTGAACTTCCCGATTCTAGTCTCATAGGTATTTCGCACATCGATCACTACCTGAAACGCAAAAGTAATCTGAAAATTTCAAGGACCTTATATCTAGATCTACTGACCATACCATTTAAACAAGAAGAGCAGATAGCAAACAGATAGATATACAGCATAAAAACAGCTATCAAATCATTTTATTCAAATTTCATTTTGTTCTTGACTAAAGCTGCTACAAGATAGTAAAAAGAGATCTCACAGTTTCAGGATCACTGATCAGTTCGTTCCATTCTTCGGGACTCACATATGTTCCAACTCTTTCAATTGGCGAGACACTAGGCATACCAAGTGTAACAATCTGCACAGACAAACGCAAACAAGTCTTAACAATCTATAAAACTCCAACCTTCCAACTTCAAAGACGAGAGTGCACCTCTTTCTTGAGTTTGACCCTAACGTGGTCCCATCTAAACGGAGCATCTTCCCCAGCTGCAAGAGGAGAGCTACTACTATGTCCATGGTGGATTGCTTCTTGTTCAGGACTCAGAGGTGTCTCTACTTGCCTCAAACCATTCAATCGGATATCACTTTGAATAAACGCCAACACTCTCTCCACTGATTCACGAGTTCCACAGATACTTCCATTGATCCCTTCTGGTGCAAGAATGATTCCACCAGAAACTCGCTGGTGAAACAAGACAAGCCTATCTGTCATTACCGTTTGAAAATCTAAACCAAGTGTTTCTAGCTCCATACACTATCAGCCGTCTAAGTAAAGACTTGATCTCTCGAATCAGAACACACTAAATATATACGATATTGATTGAGATAGAAGCAACTCTATACCAATTCTTCGCAGAGATCCTTCAAGGGATTCCTGAAATCAGCATGGTCAGTAAAATCAGCGAATTTGTAGAATGATACCACAACGAGCGAGCCCGACTCGCCAGATACTGGTAATCCCGAAAAGCACTGCAAAACCGTAGCCATGCTTCTTCCGGTAGATCTAGCGTTCGAACAAGCCACCGTGGATTGCAAAGAAGATGAAGGAGAAGCTGAGAGGTTCTGGGGTTGGGAATGAGGGAATCGTAACTGGGATTTGGAGTTTCCACTGATCGAGCTTGAATTCATGGCGCCACTGGAGAGGGGAGAGTGTGAGTGAGGCGGTGGTGATGAGAGCATTCTAGCAGCGGCGAGGGACGGCGGAAATCTCCAGTGGCAATACCGTAACATTTGGGTTCCGAATTCAAGCGAAGTCTGAGAAAATTCAACCAAACCGGACTAAACCAAAACGTGAGTGTTTCCCTTACAAGACCGTATTTACTTACGTTTTTCGTTAGGGAACCATTACAAAAATGCCTCTTTTTCAATATGTTCAAAATATACCTTTTTTACTCAAAATGATTAAAAAAATTAAAACAAAAAGAGAAAAAATAAACTTATATCCTATGAATTACAAAAAAAAGAACCTTCTTTAACATTTATAAAGTGTTTTAAAAATATATATATAATATTTTATAAAAATTTATAAAGTATTTATAAAAAAATTGTAAGCAGAGTGTAGCTTAAAATTTTCTGACAGATATTAGATCGCAGAAATCTATATCTTTATGAATTATAGAAAGAGAAATTTCTTTGATATTGTCAAATTCAAATTTATAAAATGTTTATAAAAAATTTTATAAGGCGTTCATAAAATTTTTGTAAGGTTTAATAAGCGAACTTACAAAAATTTTGGCCAGAATCTTTTGTTTTTTTTTTGGTGGGAACTTTTTTTTGTGTGCTAAAAATCATTAAAAATCTAAAAAGTTTTTAACGGTATTTTCATATTTTTTATTAGCAAGATAATTTTTTTGTAGAAACAATATTCAATAAACATTTTTGAAAAAGGTACAAGAAAAAAAGTATTTCTTATAATTCTTTTTTTATTTTATAAAAGGAATCTCAAATATAATTTAAAGTTTAAACCAAGGAAAATTAGGTAATACGTATAGAATTTTAAATCAATACAATATTAAATATATTTTTATAACTAGTATACAGAAATTTTGAATAATTAATGCATATGAAACTATAAAAATTAAAAGCTATGAGTCTTGAGCTATTCTTAATTCGGTGAATTTGACAATTTATTAAAAAGATGGGGCATATGCCTCACACAAAAATTGAAATTTTGGCTAAACTTTATTTGATTTTTCATTTTCACCAGAATTTTAAAAATATTTATAACAAAAAAAAAATGTTTTAGATCCATCACTGCTCACTATAGACAAAAAAAATTTTAATAAAAAAGGTTTTAGAAAGTACATTATAGTATAAATTGAAGTTTGTCGATTATTATCGACTAAAAAATGTATGAATAAGTAAAACTAGGGATATTGAACGGACTGACACGCAAATGGCTCTTACCCTAGTGACAGACAGTAAATTCACATAAGGCAGTTCATTTTGCACAACCAGGGATCGAGTTCCCGTCTACATATAGAAATTTGGTTATTAGGCCGGCCAGTTGTGCATTGACACGTGTCCAACCTTTGCCGCAAAACACACAAACTTTTAATCTTACTTAGCATTCATAGATGCAATGATAGCAAGTAATAAACATAACAAAAAATAAATAATAAATAAAACCACATTCTACTCCATTATATACTCAAATGATTAATTCTAGATCTTTTAGCTTCTATAATGAAATTCGATTTTAGAAAGCCGCGTCATATGTGATATTGTTCAAAATTTTGTAAAAAGGTTTTGAATTGTACATTGATTTTGTTGATTTTGACAAAAGATATATTTGTCGTTGATGAAAATAAGCTTCCTTATACCTGCCTCAATCTCTGAGCTTTTGTAAAATCCACATTTGGCTTTTCAAAACTCTCATCTTTTCTTATTTTCCTAAACTCTTCCAATATCATTGTTCTCCTCATTAGGATGCTTCTTTCTCCTTGTGTTTCTTCTTTTCCTTTGCCTGTAATTATGACAATAAAGGCATGCCAATAAAACCAATTAATTTAACATTAAATTTTCAAGTACGTACAAATGCTTTAATAATGATAAACTGAAAAGTATTGTAATAAGTAATAATGTTCAAGGAAACATCAATGTTTTGGTGCATTATTCATATCATAATGAAGAATTGAGTTTGCATAAGCAGACACTTTTTGACAATTTGTTGATATGTTCTGCCGAAAGTTTTCTTTTCCTATCATCTCTCCGATTTTCGTTGCTGAGACCAAACAAAATTTACGTACTTAGATGATTATTAATTTGTTTTGGTAAAAAATAGATGGTTGTCAGTATCCTTTATCAAAAAAAAAGATGGTGGTCGGTATTATTACGGCCTAGTAGTGTTGGAGAAAGAATAAGGGACAATGGTTACAGGCTATCCAGATTTAATCTCTCATGGAAACAAAGTCATACTTTGCAAGACATTTCAGAGATATTTACTAGGGTTTTCTTAGCTCCCAACGTCGAGTAGTAAAGAGACGGAATTAGGATGCCAACAAATCGAAACAAAAATACATAATTTTGAAGATCCATAAAGATATGTTGTTTTGTTTTTGGTCCATTTGTATAACCCGAAAACGAGTTGATTTGTGGATTACATTTCCTCCTGATATTAATATATTAGTATACTCTTGCATAAGCCTACGATTCATCTTGGGTTATGAAAAAAGTCATGTGATTCCAAACACTATAAATATATTTGAACTATTGTGACATTTTATAATATTTTTATTACAAATTTCATTTGTTACGAATCATTTTGACTATATTCTATAACGATTTGCAACAAAATTTGTTACTATATTTATTTGTCATAAATATATTGTGACGCTTCTATTACTAATATGCATTTATGATATTATTCTTGTAATCATTTATAACTTGTCATAATTTTATAGCCATATGTTTATATTGCGATGAAATATGTGTTATTATGACGAGATGTTAGATACTAATACAGAAAAGAAAAAGTAGTGAAAGGTTTTTACAATCAATACAAATTTGTGGAATCTTGATTCATGTTTAGTAATTCTATAAGTTCAGCTTAACATATACTTTTACATTTACTGACTCCGATATTTTATTTCGTATTTCTTTTTTCATGTTTGACCTTTTCGTCATTACAGTTATGGAACCAGTAAAAAAATAGACAAAACTAACATCTTAGGCCACCATTATCAAGAGTTTCTTAAGGGTTTTTTAACTTATTTTATTATTAAAAATTTTAAAAACTCTTAAGAAATCCTACGAAAGTTTCTTATTTAAGAAACTTTTTGATGGGTTTCTTAGCTTATTTTATTATTTTATTATTAAAATATATTTTTAACTCACTTTTCTCATATATAATCATTTAATAATATTTAAGAAACTCTAATAAGAACTCACCAATAATGTTGCTCTTATAAAACGTGTAATGAGGTGTTTACCGTTAAACAACGTATTAGTTATATAAATAAACTTTTAAAAAATCTCAAATTGGTGTGTTTTCATTGTCAAACTAAAAAAATCCAAATTGGTGCAAGTGTATTATACCTTTCGTTATAATATTTGACACTTGGCTAATTTGTACCACCACTTTATCGATTATCATATATAACGATTTTTAAAATGTCGGGTAGACACAAAAAATATCAAAAAAAATTATGATAAAAAAATTGAAATTTTTTATAACCGGCCACAACCAGAATTGAGAACTGGCTTTTGTCTATGTTTTGGGAGTCATGTCTTTCATTGGACGACCTTTTGGCTCCATATGTAAACACAATATTTGATCATAAATAGCTTTTTATATATTTCTATATTTACATGTTGATTTTTATTTTTATTTTAAGATAAAAAGTAGGCTCATATTTAGTGTTACTGACAAAACTGAAACAATAATAGAATTGATCAGTTAGCAAAAAGATGAATAATAAACAATAAAAAGATACATGTACCTAGTTGTAAACAAAAGCCGACCTCTAAAAAAAAAACAAAAGCACTAGGTTACAAAAAAAAATTAAATTAATGTTAAAGTGTTCATCATAGTTTTAGATCTGGTTCCAAAAAACATTAAAATTCAAACACATGAGGCTGCCCTAATAATTAGTGGGATTAATTAAGGGATTAAATAAAGGTATTCGTACTAATACCAATAAGTAGATAACTATGAGTTGGATCAACTTGAATTATAGACGAGTTCTTCTTTTCAAGTAGTAGTATTTAAGTATCTAATTTTTGAAATTATATTCGTACAAAACCAGGACTGTCTCTTAATTACGATCATTTCTTTCTTTGACTTAGCGATTAATTATTTAATTAATTATTGGTAATGAAAATAAATTCCATGACTGGGTAAGATTCAACTCACATATTTAAAAACTATATGTTATACATTTAAAATAATTATCGTGAATCCATAGTTGTCTTAACGAGAAGTAGGAGTCCTTTAATCGAGATTTTATAATTAATTATTTCGAAGACAACTCATCTTAAGATTAGATTAATGTATTTTTAATAAACTATTACTACTGTTCTAATAATTAACCAATTGTCACTTGCCAAAAAAAGCAGTTCCCTAATCACCGTTGACCTTTCTATCATCATTTTCAAAAGAAACAATAATTTAACATTTGGAAAAAATATAACAAGCTAGTGACCACACTTGACAATTTCTATATGATTTATAAGTTGGAATTTATCAAAAATATTTAGATTTGAAGATGAACAAACGAAGAAGTAAAACAAAGCTGCGATATAAGACATATATTATTGGAAGTAACACATAAGTTTTGTAGTACAATCGAAGTCAACTATACTACAACGAAAAGTTAAGTGTATGAATGTAATGATTCTAGAGAATTGGTAAAGCAAACAAATGTATTTGACTTATTGAATTTGAGTTGCGAGTGGATTCACCAATGTGGACTCATTGACAACTTGCTTCCTTAGAGCATCAGCATCAGTGAATCTCCTAAGGGGTTCTTAAGAAAAAAAAAAATTAAAAAAAGTCAGAGCCAATCAGGGTCCGCTACGTGGCGAACCCGACTCGTGCAAGTGCTTATGGTAAACTCTTAATGTGGATGGTCTTAGTGCCTTCACAACATGTCAATCAATCGTTTCCAACAAATGTTTTTTCTTCTATTTAGTTTTATATTCACTTATTCAAAAAAAAAAAATTAATGAGTTCAAGTAACCTAAAAGAACTCATTCTTTTATACAACTAGATTGTGAAATCTAAGTCATACTCTTAACCTAAACCTATCATGCAGAATTATGCAATTACATAAAGTCGAATTTTGACAGAAATAACTGAACTTTTAACTGTTAACGAATGTAATATTAAACTCACTTTCATTCTGTTTTAAAAAATAAGAGATATGAATATCTACAACTAGATCATCAATCCAAAATATGGTCTTTAAACTTTATCATGCAGGATTACGTGACTAAATCGAGTTTCGAGTAAATAATTGCATATATGAATATTTAACAATTTGACGAAAAACTAAACCCTAAACTTTTTTCATACCATTTAGAAAATAAGAGATATAACATTTTTCATAAAATGGGTTTATATGTGTTATGTATCGTATTAGAGGTTTTATTTGTTTGTGATAGAAAGCTACATTAATTTTCGTATATAAAAAGGATGGTTTATACGGATATTTTCCAATAACTATACGAGTTTTATTTAGAAAATATGTGGAAACAGTGATAGCTGCATCATTTTTTAAAAAATTTGGACGATTTTATTCGACGATTTTGTTCGATATAAAAATTAGTATATTTTCTTTATATCTTCAAATACTGCCAAAATGATAAGGGCCAAGCAAACAATAGGTGACATAAGCTAAGGGTGTGACTTGTGATTGATTGCAAGACCACCTTCGAGTGAGTTCTTAAAAAGAGTTTTTAGTATTTTAAAATATTAAAAAAATAAAAAAATTAAGAAAAAAAATAAATTGTGGTTTTTATCTAAGAGATTTAAAACTACATTCAATGGTGGGTTTTAATAAATTTTTAAGATTTTTAATAAGTAGTTTAGTGTTCTTATTAAAGAGTTTTAAGAAACTGCAATATAGGCTTTTTCAATATGTC
>JAKUCM010005566.1:0-31517 GCA_023374145.1 Lepidium sativum
CCGTCTCTTCCATTGATCTTCTAATCCTCCTTGAGTCTTACCATTTTTTGTAAATGGTGTATCAAACAAGAACCGATCAAAGACTCGTGCTCGGACACTTCCAGTTGAAAGAGAAAATATTCTCTCTCTTCTGCTCCCAAGATCCTCATCTTCCATCACTGCATCAACAGCTGTAATTTGCAGGTAGCACACTCCTGCCTGCAGTTCTTCTGCCTTTACTTGTCTCGAATCTGGAATGATGTGCAGAATATGGTTGCTGTCCATTCTTGATTCATATATGTGGCTCAGCTTTTCCATTATATCCCCTAGCCGCACATCTCGTGGTTCTCGGTATACAAATTCTTTCCTGTCCAACTTCCCAAACTTTTCCCCGTAAAATCCCACTCGGTAATATGTAGCATCAATAAATGGGATTGGGTTTGATTCTTGGTCAAGAATGGACTCGTATATATTAGTAAGTAAAGTGTGACACTTTGCCAACTGCCCATAAGCCTTCCTGCTCTTGTAAACTGGAATAACAAGTTCTAAAATGCTTGCACAAAAATGGTAGAGCTCAGCTTGAGAGAAGAGCTTATTAGCAAGCTGTAGATACTTGACAGCAGAGTCAACTGTTAGTTTTGAAGCACCATAACCCTCGACTTCAGCTGCAGATGCCTCTGTTGTAAATTCACCCGTCACCATGGGGCAAATTTTACGCAAGGCAGACACATGATCCTTGCTCCAAACACCATCATTTCTAGCCACCAAGGCCTACAAGGATAAAACCAAATCATGCACATAAGTTCTGGAAGTAGTAGTTAGAGGAAAACAGACACTTGAATGAAGACAGTCGAGCATGAAAGCCAACCAGACTGCAGAGACAATCCCCTCTACATCAAAAATACAAACCAGATTAGAAATTACTACCTGCATTATCACACCTGCAACTGCCACAGCGCACTGTGCAGCTTCAGCCCATGATTGCATTTCCTGGTGGGCATCACATAGATGCAGCAACCACATTATGTGAAGATCAGGAACAGGAGCAAATGCCATTCCAAGTTTGTAAAAGCTCTCTGCAGCAGCGTATCGATCCATAGCCATCACAGATCCCTGTAATAACAGAATTTAGACGTTGAAAAATACAGAGTGACTTGCAAGGTGGCTGAGTCTAATAGTTTTTTTTTCTTCTAAGACACTAATGCCGCAAAACAGACAAAACCTATTTAAAAGTGACAAGCACTCCTGTCATACTTATATTAGATCACTGATGTCTTGACCATCATGGAAAAAGTATCTGAACTTACCTAATAGGGGCACTCCCTAAAATTTCCAGGTTAAAAATTCAGTACAATCATGAATCAACTTTCTATACGCACATAATTATTCTCTATTAAGAATGAACTTCCTATACGCATATAATTATCCTTATATTAAGAATAAGACCGCACAATCATGTCACGGAATGCAAACATGTTCAGACACCGGGAATTGAATCCGGTATTATCTTATATACCAATCAATTCGGTAAAAATACTTAAAAATAGGTGTCGATTGGGAGGATTTTGAGTGTAAAAGAAATGATGCTTCCATCATATAACAAGGCAAGGACAATTTCTGTAATCAAGTCCTCCAATATTGGTGACATTTCATCCATTACTGATATCATAAAGAATATCTTTAAAAAATATCAAGTTGATTAGGAACCATACCAAAAGGGCATGCCCAAGGCTGGCATCAAGAGCAAGAACAAGGCTGTCAGAAAGATGTTTCACTTCAGCCCAAGACCAGCGGTTTTCTGTAAATTTCTTGGGAATTATCAACAGAGTATCATCAGGAAGACCACACTCCCTCAAAAAACTGACGCTCTTAGCTTCATCAGCCATTTCACTTAATGACTGTTGAAGCCGCCTTGCCTCTCCACTCTCTTCTAACGTATTATCTGCTTTCATATGAGTCACTTGAACATCCGACATGAGTTCTGACAGTGTAATGGTCAGCAAAGCTCTCAGCCTAGCAGTTTGCATAAAATATAGCGAGCTCTGCATAACAAAGATATTGAACTTATGCCTGATAGCAAGAAACTAATAAAGTTTTAGGTGAATCGAGATATTTTACCTTAACTAGTATTTGAAGACCAATAACAGCCCTTTTCCTGACACTGTCATTGCGGTAAACAGCAAGCCGGAGAAGATGGAAGGCTATCTGTTTTAAGAAGCGATCATTTTCCCTGGCCATAAGTGTAGCCCCATGAAGATCAAAGATTCTGTTGAAAATCGGAAAGAAGGCTTTCCAGAAGGCTAATGACTGATTTCGGGAGAAGAAACTTGTCATTATCGTAGTAATGCAGTCTAATTTTCCATAGTCCGTTGCAATATTTTGAGACGCTGCCATTGATGAAAATTTTTCAGTGATCTCCAAAACCTGAAGGCTGACTGTGGCACTTACATTCTCTTCCCAAAGTTCCTGGTCAGTGTAAATGCAATTAGTAGAATTATGAGTAATATCAAGGAGAAGGCATGAAGACAACAGAAGCTTACCAGTTTTTGCCTTAAAATAGGGTGCAGCGAGTCTCGTAGTGCCTGGGCTGAAGCTCCAATCCGCGAAGATTGTACTTGAGCTAAAGCTTCTCTCAGAGAATAAGGTTGGCTAGGGGAGGCCAACTGAGAATTAACTCTTTGCCACAGGTATCCATTATCAGGTGTTCCCTCTAGCTACATTAAAAATTAAGAAGATATTTAGGCGTACCATATAGTTAACTAAAAATAAGCAAAAATCATAGGACTTTCTAACTTATTTTTGAGAAGTCAACCAACAGAAAGCAACTTTGTCACAAAAACCAAAGTTTACTGGTAGGTTTTTACAGAAACGTAGAAGAGAGTAACGAACACACAGGTTAAATTTAGCAACTCACCCTGACTTCTTGACGGGAAGCCTCTGACAGATAATTGTTGATAGCAGGAGAAAGTCGCTCAGAGTACTTTGGCGATCCAGCTCCTTCACTAATAGGACCACGAGAATTGTTTCCCCCCAGGATGCTGTCGGCAGCCTTCTTGTGCTGAAATATTTTAATTTAAGATTACTGAATCGACGTAGGAATCAAACATTATGTAACTTACAACTACAAAATATTTATGGGTACCTAAAATCATATAAGCTCTAACAGACTGTTAGCAGCCCCCATATCATTCTACCACATCCACACAACTAGATGAAACTCAATTTTCCCCAACAGCAGATAAAAATGCAGAGGATAATACACAACTTATTAGATACCATAGAGCACCTCCATATTTCTATGGATAACAATTTTGTTTTGCGTCCTTTAACACTAAGTTAAATTAAAGAGTCTAGCCATTCCCAGAGAAAGGGTTGCAGAAAAAAACCTCAAAAAGTATGAGGCATTCTTCCATGAGTTTGAAGTACAATCTAGTACGAGCGATGCTCTGCTGCCATGCCTTGACAAGTGATGTGTCATCCAGATTACGAACAATTTGCAACACACCAATCAAAACCTCACGCTTTTCAGTAGCATTTAGGTTATAGAAGACAGGCATTTCATCTAAAATCTGCAAAAAGAAGAAAACATAACCTTAAATTTCAGGCAACTATTAAAGAAAACAAAACAAAACAAAGCTATGATTGTATAAACATAGCAATGAACCAAAAGGTTGTTATTGCCACACCATTTTATTCTTTAAAGCATATTTCTTATTTCACTGTAATAATGGATGTTTATGATGTTGTAATTGAGGGGTTGCAACTGAGTAAATGATCCTGGGCTAAAAGATTTTGGAAAATAACTGTCGACCACAAAAGCATTCAAAGCAGAAGTGGATCAAAGGACTACATTAATGAGATAATTTATTGCATAAATTATTTCAAGCCACTGTGATATACCTGCCCAACAAAAGAAAAATATAGCTGTGCAATATACAGCTTATCTTCAGCTTTCTGGTACCGAGCATCAAATTCATGCTTGCATAGTAGGATAACTAAAATTCTTGCTCCCTGCAAGGATGCCAAAAAATAGAATACGATTAACAATGTAAAAATTTTACATGAATTTTTCTTATACATACAAACACTTAAACCAAAAATACCTTTGCCCGCAGAGGAAGCTCATCATGATCCAGGGAGAGAAATAGCTCCTGTATTAATATGGATGATAAATAGTTCCTAGAACATTCAAATTAAGTTAGCTGAGAAAATTTAGTTTATGGATGATAAATATTTAGTTTAGGCTTTCTTTTCTACTTCTATTCAAAAGTTAATGTGCTTACTGCCGAAGTGGCCTCTTTACATTCTACCTATAACTTTTATGTGATCAAGTTTGCTATTAAAGTAAAAAGTATTCAAGCATAAAAGTGCAGATGTTTGACAATGCAGAAATAAATAATTGATAACAAAAAAACTACGGGAGAGTACCTATCTGACGGGTCTCTGCCAGGCATTTCTACAAAAAGATCATGATCGGAGATAATTTGCAAAAACGTGAGCTTGTATTCGTGTAGGACAGATTGACAAACACCAGAAAACTTGTCCATGTATAAAGATACCTGTTGAGTGCTAGAAGGTCAGATAAACTTCATAGTACTTTGAGGTAGATCATTTGTTCTAAAGTACTGACTACTGATAGCAAAGATATGTCCCAAAATCAGTTGAAAGATAAGCTGCATAACGTTTTTGAATTAAAGATTTTTTCATGAATAATGTTAACATACAATTTCCAAACCAGAAAACCATACACATGCACATGATCGATCAATTATCTGGTAGTAACCGCAACAGTGGAAAGCAATTATCACATCAAAAAACGAAACTCCTATGAGAGAGCAATGCATGAAACCATACTCATGCTTAGACTCAACCATAAATAAAAACCTCCTACAAAAAGTCAGATGCAGTTTAGTAATGCAATCATTGCTGCCACATATGATGGTCTGAAAGATACAAAACAAAAACATACCAGTTCATAGACCTGGCAGGGCTCAATGATATATAAAAGATCATAACAGAAGAAGGCCAAACTGCTGTTCAGACGTTTCGCCAAGCTTAAACCCTTTTTACAACGTTCGTGTACTTCAGTTAAGAGACAATCAAATAATTGCATGATACATCGAAAAACACTTTCTTTGAGCTGCATAGGTGGAACATCCTCGCCTATGAAAGAGAATAAAAAATGAGCACGTAACTCAGTAACCTTCGAATTCCTGAATCACACTGAAACTAGCTAATGCCATAAGGGAAGGGGATTTTATAGACTGATAAATTTGAGGTATTTCATAATTGTAACAAATAAGAATATTACAATGCGGATTTAATCATTTTAGGGACTTTTTCTTGATATACTTCAAGCAAATATAGGCTGCACATAAGAATTTTATACTTCTATAATTTATTGACTCTTGTAGATATTCAGGTTAAGAAAGCAAAGATCTGTAACAGAAGGTAACTTTTAGGCCTTTTTCTTTTGTGTCTACAAACATTTGTGTCTACAAACATATGTGTCATTCTACTGCAAATAAGTTACTTGACTCCTTGGCCTTTAAGTTCTAGACGAACACCCATGTTACAGGCCATCAGGTTTACATTATTCATGCAGTTCTATCATTGTAATGAGGAGAGACAGATATCTAAAACAGCATTGCATGTCAACTAGACAAAGAATATTTTATGGAGGAATGGGAACTGTATACACCAATAATACCTGATGGTAGGTTGTGATCATACAGACGTGCCTGCTCCAGTGCCATTGATTTTACAATCAACTCGAGGAAAAACCACGCCATTGATAAAACATCATCATATACAGGTCCAACCCGGTAACCTTTAGCCTGTAAAGCCAGTCATAGTGTTCATCAACCAAAATATAGATGAATGAGGAAAATTCACAGCAGAGAGCTACACAAATAGGTAACATGGACATATGCTCAACTTTGGGGAAAGATAAGTGTAATGAAATCATTGATATGTATAGCACATTAAAATAGAGATAAGCTATTATCAAGACAATGTGTGCACTTTATACCTTGCTTCTAGCTAAACTTCCCCATACAGTTGCTAATCCAGGATAAACCGGTGGTTGATTGCCCCCAAAATCATCAAAAGAGTAATCAACATAGGTGACCAGAAACCGATTACGGTCAGCATCATCAAACGACACCTGCTGCACCCTATCAAATCAAATTGAACGATCTAGTAAGGACAAGGTTTAGCGTGCTTGTTCCACAGTTACTCGGTCCAGTCATACATATTATTTGCAACTCTAGTGATCAAAGACCATCCAAAGTTAAAGAACAACGACGCCATATCATAAAACTCTTTGGTCATTTACCTAAACCAAAACCTTTACATAAATTTTTTAATAATACTTTTAGATCTTTTGTTGTTTAATATATATTTAGAACAGATTATGTGTTCTTACTATCAAGTATTTCTACAAATTTACTCACTATTAAACTGGATTAAACCTAGTTGAGCTACACAGAAAATTATATACCGAGTTAAAATATCCACCATGGCTCTAAATGCTGCAACCTGAAGAAAGTAGAAAATACTTTATTTAGTAAAGGATGTAAGAAACAGTCAAATGGAAAAAAATAAGATTTGAAAATGCTTATTTCAAAATTTTATGCTAAAGGAACCAAATTCAGCTGACAAACCTGAAGAGTTTCTCCACCATTGCCAATTAGGTGAAGTAGCATGTTAAGAATTGGGTAAAGAAACTGAAGCAGTGCAGTAGAGTCAACGTGCTTCAAACTATTTATTGCCTTATGAGAGATATAAATAATATATTACTAACAACAATGGAGAATATAAAATAAATGAGATAGAGTTAAAGTGTATACCTGCAACAGTTCTGAACCCCAGGGAGGGCTTGTCCGGAGGGTATGTCTATCATACTCTAGACAGAAATCCCTGACACGTTCATTGGTGGGATAAAGCGATGAACAAAGTCTCAGTCGTAACTTAAATATATTCTTGCCATCTTCCAAATAATCCAACCTCTCCTGAAATTTTCAGAGCATTAGTATATAATTATGTTTGAAGTAGTGTTGTGCTGATCAATATAAAAGAACGTTATTACACAATTCCTAGCTCGAGTAAAATTAATAATAAGAAACCTAAAATAGAATGATCTAACTAGTTATACCCAAGTTACAAACTAATATTGAGAAACAGGTTCACCTATCACTCTTACTAGACTATACCAGATTACAGAGAATTGTATGGGAACTACTCAGAATTTCATATTCAAGCACCAATAGGGGCCCCAGTCGGCTGATCCATAACCACCCTAGTTTATTCGTTGATCTATTGAGGGATATGCACAATTGTATTTGTCTGGGGATAGGGAATATTTGGAGTAAGCTAGGAATGTTTATGAAAATCCCCCTGTTATATTCTTCAAGAAGCTACAATCAAGATTTATGCAATGCCAGAACCTCTTAACTAGTTCTACTTCCGACTGTGATGGCAGAGTATACTTTAAATGATATCTTAAAGGTTTGTTATGCTTGCAGGTGACTACTCCCTCAATTAGTCATCCGCAATGGAACCTTTTTAACACTCTAGCCTATTGTTCTTTATCTTTCTTTTGTGTATGAGCAATTTTCATAATGTCCCTTCCTCAACTTTTAACAATTATTACTAGCTAAACTTGCAAAAAAAAAAAATGTCACCGATGATTGCATATTATGACAACATACCTTGGTGGTGTCCTGAAGATAGTGGGGAACCAGTTCTCTCATTACTGGTAAAGAAATATCTGACCGTGAGCTGCATTAATAATAACAATAACAATAAAAATTGTCAGAAATAGTTGTAAAAATTACTAAACCAAGGCAACACTTCTCCCAGCTTGAATTACTGAAAGCGCAAGCTAGTTGTTCAGATAACTTTGACATCAGTGATATACTGCATGTTCAAATTTCACTTCAGTTTACTATGCAACAACTTTCGCCCATATAGATGAATAATGCATTCATTAACAATAAGTGATAAGAAATCTAAAGGAAGGCTTCTTTCCGCAGTACATAAATAATTCTGTGACTAAATGGTAGGGAAATATCATATACATACTGGATGTAGGTAGATAATGGAAGTGATGCATATCCAACAACTACCTGAAAAGAAAAGACAATTAGTAACTTGAGACCAGATTACTCATAGATAAAAAAAAGCACAGAACTCTATGTAAATCTTACTGGTCTTGGAGCTTCAAGCTTTGTCTGGAGATCAACATGATAAAAAGTGAATAACAGATGATGAGATGGTGTCCATGTGGCAGGAAGAGACACCTTAATTTCATCATGGTAACTAGCAGCTCTAGCACCAACAGCAACCTGTGTATGAGCCCATTTCTGGAGTGAAGTACAAGGCTCTCTTGGATAGATTGCCTAGCAAAATCAACAGTATGAAACAAATAAGACTCAAAAGAAAGGCCAGATTGTTTCCAGGATTGATGATGATCAAATATAATTACCTCAAGAGGTTGTTTTCGAGCATCTGTATCATCTTTTCTCAATTCTACACGGATAAACGGATTCCTCTTCCTACTCAATGTAACAGCTACAGGATATACATAAAGGCAATGGAAGAGATGTAGAAAAGGCTCGTTTCTTGTCATAGAGCAGAAATCAAAAGCCTGAAACAAAGAAACATGATAATGATATTACATTGTGAGTAAATTATACAAAGGATTAGAGAGTTTCCAGCTTCATAACTAGAGTTAGAAACAGAATATCTCTGTTATACTTTATCCTGTTTAAACCAGAATCTTATATGAAGAGAATCCCTAATTCCTGGAAGTTAAGAAACAAGTAGTCAAGAAACTCCACCATGATGTAACTAGCTCGAAAGTAGAAAGATGGGCAAAAATGATTATCATGAAGAGAAATCAATTGATGAAAGGAGAGCACGGGACTGGTAGAAAGAATGATAAAAGTTGGAGAGGTTACATGATAACAATTCAACTCAAGAGTCCCACTTGAACTTGTTAGGTTTTTCGAAACATTCTTCGTGTCCTCTGAATTCCACTTGGAACCGCCACTACGAGGTCCACCAGAGCCAGAACTTGGACACTTCATAAGTGTCAGGTCACTGAGGCGGTCAGTCAGATCAAGAGAGTCATTTATGATACTTCCATTCTCAGATAGATCTTCAATGTCTCCATGTCCATTCCGATGTTTCTCAATTTCCAGTCTTAGAACCCCTTTAACAGGTTTGTGAACCTTCCGCTTAGGGTCCTGTTTTAACCAAAAGGAAATTTATGAGATAATAGCACATGACAAAATACTGTATATCGAACTGATGAAGGGTTTTATATATGTTTTTCTTTCAAGTGATAGCAGCAATATGCAGTCTGAAGTTATATCCATAAAAAGTTTTCCAGTTATATGATTGACAAAGACACCAAACACAATTTCGGATCTGAATTTTTAATACGAGTAAAAGAAGAGACATTTCGGAGATCTTGTTTTCTTGTGATGTAATTAGTAAACATCCTTGGTACTAACTGCAACTTCGAAAGAAAAATTTATTGAATGAACAGTACTTCCCCAAAACGTATGATTAGACACCATACCTAATTGTCAAATGCTACCAAAATTAATTTATTCAAATAGATAACAAAAGAAAAGATTTATTACTATATCAGAATCATGAAGTCAATCGATTATGCATTCAACTTTAATTGCTTACATACATGTCCAGTTCAGGAAAATTCAACCAAAGTGTACCTAGCAAGTATCAGATGTAAGATATCTTCAAATGTCACAGAATATATGAAAACTAGTTTACACCATATCTAGTACAAAGCAATATAGCTACAATCATAAAGACATGATAAAACTGAGAGGGATGTAAAAATCAAACATCCTACCTGGATCAACTCCTCAGAGTAGCTCTCTTTAACTTTGTTTAAATTTGATATTTCAACTACGACGGAACTTCCACCTGAATTACCTTGCTTTCCATCTGATGTGATCTTTGCAATAGGTTCAAAAACACCATCATGGGAACTTGACGCAGTCATACTGGGAGCAAGAGGACTGCTAGGGGAAGCAGATTCACCAATATTTGAGGTGATATTATTATCAAAAAGCGGAACAACTGCCCAAGCAAAAGATTCTCGGTAAGGCATAATGCGAGACCAGACCTGCAACTTTTGCTTTTCCCTCTCAGTTAAGTGCACCTGATTCACATATGGCCAGAGAACTTAGTTAGTACAAACAGGGTACTTACTAATTTGGATATTAGAATCCAGATCTTTCAATGACTACTCCATTATAAAATCAAAACAAACATAATGACAGTTGATATATGCCACTGTAAGTTACAGGCTCATTCCAAAGGAATATTGAAAGCTACAATCTCTAAAGACCAAGTCTTTCACATGAGCAAGAGACATTGAACACAGTAAGGGAATTTTTAGAATCTTGGAAATTACAGGCTCTTTACGAGAATAGACAGATGTTGTAACGCCTCCCTCCTCTGTTGCTGTTTTCTCTAATTGAATTAGCAGGCAAACTGATGCTGATGGGGCATCTAGATAAAATACTCCACGATGTTCAAATGAAAGTTTAGCCTGCAAGAAAATTTACAGAGGGTAGCAATTTCCAAAAAAGCAAGTGAGAAATAACTTAAACCAACTTTGATATGACAATGAGAAGGAAAAGACGAAAAGGAGAAGATTTTACTATGTTCAGTGACTTACATCCTGCATTTCCGTTGGCAATATATGGAAATAAAAATCCTCGGAGAGTTTCTCTTTCCTTTCTTGATTGTATAAAGAAATCGAGCCAAAAAATGGTTCTGCAGGATTGCACAAGAAGGGTGGAAAAAAGAAACTTAAAAAAAGAGGTTGAAATAACAAAAATTACAGGAAATAAACAGCATCCCCCCCTCCCCAACAAAAAGGTAGTTAGAGTACTCACCAACTAACCCAGACTGAAAAGCTAGAGACAAAACTCTGACGGATATCTTCAATCCACTGTTAACATAATAGAGGGAACAACATATAAATAGGCAGACAGAACTAGCAAGATTAAGATCAGGTAAAGTATAGTGACATGCAAAAACCTGGAATAGCTAGCTGCAGGAGACTCTGGAGTTCTCTGGCCAAATATCATAGATCTTTCATTTTCCCAGTCAAAAGCTGGTTCATAAGCAGGGAGAGGAGGTAGCCCAAAGTGCTGCCAACAAAAAGCATGCACTGAAAGTAAGGACCTAAAAGGATTATGAATAAAGAAGAAGAAATGAAGTGAAACACAGGAAAACACCTTGGAGGATCCAGAATCAGAAAACGGCCTCCCGGAAATGCTGGCTACATCCTCCTCAAAGTTTGCACTCTTAGCACTAGCAAGACGGATTTCTGAAGAAGCAGAATAGAAATGAGAGTTGCCTGAAGTACAAAACTGAAAAAGGTATAAGAAACCAGTCATGCATCTTTACCAGTTTCAGTATCAGTGTCGGGTCCTTCAAAAACCTGAGTCTGGAAAGTATCAGGTCGAGTATTTTCGTAGTGTCCATATTTATTGACATCCTTGACCCATTCAGTGCCATAGCACTGAACCAGTTGGTTCAAATGTGGCCATTGTTCCAGATTTTCATCAAGCTATACAAAAGAGAAAACACATTCAATCGGGTTATAAAATAGAAAGGAAAAAAAGAGAGAGAGAAACACAATTGAGGTCGAGAAAAAAAGAGAATGCATTACCAAAGGATCGAGCTTAGGGAGAGCAACAGGTTGACGAGGTATCTTACGAAAGCGAAGACCAAGATTGATGTTCTCCATATTGTTTGGAGCTTCGAATTCGGGAACCAGAGATAGATCTAATGCAATGTCCGAAACAGCATCTGAGAAAATTGGGGTTTTTGAGTAACTGTGAAAACCTAGAAACGGAAAAAGCACATTTTGGTGTAGATCTGTGAGAGCAAAAGGATGAATCTTTGTCTTTACGCAGACGGGAAAAGATCCGTGAGAGGAAGCAGTTGGGAAAAAGTGAATCCTACTCAAAGAGGAGCAAAAGTCGAGCTGGAGTCGTAAGTCCAGCAAGAGTCCACCACTACAGTCCTTTCTTTTTTTCTTTATTTTAAGAGTCAAATCATTCAAACGACCAAGACAGAGAAACCTCACCAAAACCAACCAAGTTCAGAATTTAAGTCAGTAACCACTTTCAGCGAAAGTTAACTCCAATGCTCTCCCAATATCAAACAACTATCTTTCTTACCAAATGAAAAAGGAGTCTAAGGACTGGCAGAATTCCTTCTTAAGAAGGTTAAGATCCGTGCAAGAGGGACAGATCCTTTGTTACAGCAAAAAAATTTACTTGTCACACTTTGTTCCAAGTTGACTTGTTTCTATGGATTGGTGTTGCATTTCTCTTAAATAAACGTCTTCCAATAGCCTCCGTATTTATCTTGGAATCCCAATCTATGGCCATAGTTTCATGTCCTTCGACTTCACATTCAGGTTGTAATTTCCGAAACCTCTTCGAAGCTCACTTACAAGAAGACTAGGTTTAGGATACCTCATGAGTCATGACTAAAGTCTAAAACTTTATTCTTTTCAATTTTGAAGCTTTTGCACTACTTGAGAAATCTCTCAGTTTTCTAACTTGAAGTTGGAGAGTTTTTGAGAGGATAAGTCTCGTTTACTATTAATGTGTCGGATTTAGATGAATTAATATTTGTTTTCTTTTTGTTAAAGTTTATATTTAACTAAGTAATAATTGTTTTTATTTAATTTGTTCAGTTTGTTGTTGTGATTAAGACCAAGGTAGATAGACGACATCTTGATCACAATAATATTTGATTAGGATTTACATTAATAGATTATGTTTTTGTTGTTGTTCAGTTTAATTTATTTTCCCATATCTTCGGAAATTTTTCATTTCAGATTAATTTGTTATATCTTACAAACTACTATTCAAAAACTCGTCCATGTAGCTAATTAATTTTCTGTATAGGTGTTAAGCATTGCAAACCAAATCGATTAATACCTATACTATTGTTAAAATCAGATATTTAATTAGTCTCTGTGTAATCTAAATAATTTCCGCATAATCCGATTAATATCTGATTAATTTTCGTCTAATATAATTAATATTATATTTTAGAAAAATATTTAATTTTAGATTTAATTTTCTAGTTAAGATAACACAAATTTTAATGATAGACACTAAATTATATATAAATTGAATATTAATTTGATGTTAATTACAACTAGCAACATATATATGTATAATGATTTTTGTTCTAAAATGTGGTCATTTGAAATGTTTAATTGGTTAGTAATTGTTTATCAGCTTCAAACTGGCAACAGTTTTAAACTAGCAATACATGAGTTATACAAAATCATTTAACCACTATACTAATTTAACATTTTTTTGACTGAGTATAAATATATAATATATAAGACTAAATATTTATAAATGTCTTAAAACTAGTCCCCGAGTGATAGGAGCCTTGGTGGTGAGGGTTTTTCTCCGGTCCGATCTTGGTGAATCCAAACTTTCAAAAAGATGGAATTGGACGGAAGTGAAGTGAGAACCACAAAGGATGGTGGTGAATCTCTTGATAATCTCGAATCCATTCAAGCCTTGGAATCCTTACAAGGATGAACTCGTCTCTCGTCTAGAATCCTCAAAGAAGAGTGGCGGGTGACTAGAAAGAAAATGTTTATCTTTATTAATTCAAAAGTGAAATGAACAAATGCCACAAAGGAACCTTATATAATGGTTCGATGCTTGGGGGCCTTCAATGGGCAACGGTAACAAAATCCATCAATATAAAGACAAAATCAAACAAAAAGGAAACAAGAATCCTGCAACATAAAGACGGGATCAAATGAAAGGGAAACAAAATCAAAACAATAAATATGGTCCAAGGATGGCAAGTATATTGACACAATGTCGACAACTATACAAGTTTCTTGGACCGAACGAACTTAGACACTATCACGGGCTTAAGGAGGTGGAGCCGTGATTGTACCTGCAATCATAGAAACGGTAAAGCACATACGTACCTAGGCCAATCAGCGGGTCACATGCGTGCGGTCTTCGGTGTAGGCTGCGAATGGAGTTACGTCTCTTGTCAGTGTAGAATTTTCCGTGATCGGAGCTGTAAGAACCTCGTCTTCTTGTGGCGGCTTGAGCTGGGTTAAGTCCGTCTCGGCTATGGGCTCAATCAGGTTGAGTAGCATGCCGATGGAGTCGATGAACTTGTCTCGGACGGCCTTGATCTTGCTTCGGGTGTCTGGTCCATGTCGGATGGTTGGAATGCGCTGGATGGCTGTGGTGATCAGGAGGCTATGGTTGCTATGGTCGACGGCCTCATCATTCCCTCCCCCTTGAGAACGATCCGATATCGGATCGGTTTCTCGTGCATCATAAAGCGTAATGTCTGAAACGTTGAACATAGGATGTACCTTAATATGGTCGGGTAGGTCAAGGCGGTAGGCATTGTTGTTGATGCGTTCAAGTACTTTGAATGGTCCATTTCCTCGTGGTGCCAGCTTCTTGTTCTGTTTCCGTTCCTTAGGAAACCTTTCAGTCCTTAGGTGCATCCAAACCCAATCTCCGGGTTGAAATATGACTTATCTACGTCCTTTGTCTGTGTGTGCTTTGTACTTGGCCGTTTGCTTCCCGATGGTGGCTTTGACGTCTTCATGCAACTTGCGGACATACTCAAATTCGGCATCGCCTTCTTGGTTGATTATCTTCAGTGGGGCCAGCGACTTGAGATCTAAAGGAGACAAAGGCTGAAAACCATACACAACTTCAAAAGGTGAACAGTTAGTTGTGGAATGAACAGCACGATTATAAGAAAATTCTATATATGGCAATGCTTCGGGCCAGCTCCTCATGTTGGTGCCAACAGCTGCTCTAATCAGGGCTGATACGGTCCGGTTAACAACTTCGGTTTGTCCGTCCGTTTGGGGATGGCATGATGTGGAGTATAACAAGTTGGTTCCAAGTTTTCTCCACAATGTGCGCAAAAAATGACTGAGGAACTTTGGGTCGCGGTCGGATACAACGGTACGGGGCAGGCCATGTAGCCGTACAATGTCTCGCATGAAGAGGGTCACGATTTGAGAAGCGCCATGCCCCTTTTTACATGGAGTGAAATGTGCCATCTTGGAGAATCTATCCACCACAACCAAGATTGTATCCTTCTTTTGATACTTGGGTAAGCCTACAATAAAATCCATAGACAAATATACCCAAGGGACGTTAGAGATAGGTAATGGCATGTATAATCCATGAGGATGTGACCTGGATTTAGCCGTGAGACATGCTATGTAAAGCTTGCAATGTTTGATGACATTGCGTTTCATGTGCGGCCAGAAGAAGTGTTCTTTGAGCATGCTTAAGGTCTTCTTGACGGCAAAGTGCCCCATAATTCCTCCTCAATGAGCTTCCGTCACTAGCATTTCTCGTAGTGATCCTTGTGGTATGCACAACCGACGCTTCTTGAAGATGAACTCGTCGTGAATGTAGAAGTCTCCATAGACTCCTTAGCCGTAAGCTTCGTAGATATCCTTTGCATTTTCAGCATATTGAGACTTAATCGACTTAAATCCTAATACCTTAGCTTCCATCATCGAGATGAGGGCGTGTCTCCTTGGAAGCTGCTGCACACAACTTCTCTGGATGAAGCAAATGTCTGCTGATTACGGTACAGTTTATGAACCCTTGCTTGTTTATTGTGATAATCAAAGTACCATTTGCATTGCTAAGAATCTTGTTCAACATTCTCGAACTAAACATATTGACACTCGTCATCACTTTATTCGTGAACTTGTTAAGGAGAAACTGGTTATAATTGATCACGTGAACACTGAATATCAACTGGCTGATTTGTTTACTAAACCTCTGTCTTTTAATCGTTTTGTGGAGCTGAGAACTGCAATTGGAATTTGTGAGTACTAAAAGATGTTTTGAGGTTTTGTTGAGCTGATTTGAGACAGGAGCTTGTTTCTGGAAAAGGATGGCACGTACTTGAAAAAGGCAGACAGATATCAGTTTTGATCGAACAAGTGGAAAATAGCTGCATGTCATGCCGTTACAAGCTGATCTCTAAACTGATATTTTAAATGTTAGGAGAAATAGGTCAAAAAGCTGAGGAGAGCAAGTATATACGAGTTGAGAAGTCAAGTGATACTTGTTACAAAAAATTCACAAATATGTGGAATATCTGAATCACTAGGTTGAGAAGTCAAGTGATATCTTTGATTCAGTTTTATGCAGATGATGGAAGTATCGTACTTGTGATGATCTGCCAAAATACATGATCAAGAAAGGTACATTAACTTGTAACAAAGTAATTATACCGTACTTGTGATGTTGCAATGGTCATGTGATCAAGAAGGGTACCTACATCATCAAAGTATGCATATGTTACTATATATGACTCTCCAAAAGAAATTCCAGCTGTCTAGTCCGTTTAAACAGAGTTGTGATAGAATTGGCATTTGGTAATTCTGATTCTTGATTGTGCTTATGTATCTTAAGACACTAATTGGTCTATCCTAGCGATTAGACAAACACTTGTTTGTTTTTGTCTCGATGTGCACTCAAGCAAAGGGAGATGAGAGCTTGACTCTAGATGGATCAAGATGTCTGATTATGGGGGAGAGACATTCGAGAGGGAGCATTGTAGCAAGAAGAACGTGCATATCAGGAAGCTGATTCAGATCAGGAAGCTGATTTAGAACAAGAACGTGATTACAAAACAAGAACCTGAATGTTAGAAATGGAGAACATGAACGTGATTGCTGGAGATGCACATCAAGCCAAAAAGGGAGAGATTGAAGATGCGTGGGAGAGGATGAGTTTGTTAGAGAATATTTGGAAGATCTTATCAAGTAAAGAAAAAGGAAAATATCTTCAAGTTTGTTAGAGAATATTTGGAAGATCTTATCAAGAGAAGAAAAAAGAAAATATCTTCTTTCTGATAAGGAAATCGTTGGAGAGATTTAGGGCAAGAGGGTTTGTCTCTTGTGCCTATAAATAGAGAAGTTAATTGTAAAGCTAATCCTCTAAAAACTTAGGGAGAAGTTTTAGAGAGTTTAGTGAATTAAGGCTAGGTTATCGATTAGGGTTTTTGAAATAGATTTAGGTTGGTTTCTCGACTAGAATAATTCCAACAAGAATAGTTCTTTTGTAAGAAAAGAATATTGCTTAATAAATCGTATTTCAAAGTGATCTAGTCGATTGTTGTTTGCAATTTAGTTGAATTCTCTGCCTTTTCACAAGAATCTGAGCATAGGTAGTTGTCTCAAAATTGGAAAACTGAGTCGCGGTTGTGGACTCCAATTTCGCAATTCGAGTGTTGGATTCAAGCAACTGAGATTCCAAGGCATCGAATCTTTTGGAATTCCCATCGATTGCTTCTTCCATGGTTGATAACTGCTCTTTATTTGTTGGATATGGTCCCATGAACAAGAAAACGGAGAAGGGCAAAAGACAATTTCACCGATAAAGACGGACAAACTTGCTCGCTGGTTAAGACTTGAAGGTCGAAGCAATTTGATAAGAACAAGCCACCGATAAAGGTGATTTGAAATTGAATATCGAGTAGGAGTACTGTTTGATAGGGAATTCGAGATCCCTATCTCCTCTCCATACACAAAACCAGCTCTATGATCTCTCGATGAAAAGAAAAAGACTGGCTATTCATAAACTATATAGACTAGTTAACCTAATTGTCAACCGATAAGAAATACTAATTCAGCCACGTCAGCCATCTTAATAGATGTAATAGCTGAAATCAGACTTTACACAAAAACTGCAGAGAAGATTAAACAAAGCTAAGCAAATTCTAATAGCCTATGAATCAAATCCTTGTAGATGGAGATTCTATCAGAAACATTAGGTAGCGATTAGAATCTGTTGCTGCTGGATTGATCAGTGCAAGATTGATTCATCTTCATGTAACCAAGAAAGGTACAGCTTCAAAGAGTCTGTCTTCTTTGAGGGAGTAAGCCTTTGGAAAATGGTATCATTATATTATACAGCCTTCTATATAGTAGGGTTGATCGTTTACCAAACAAGTTTCAGGTTAAATTAGATTGGTGTTGAGAAGACCGTAAGAACCAATGTAATACATGGAAGGATAAGATGATCTCTTAATGCCAGGTAAAACAATCAACTTGCACACTACAACAAATAATATAAACCGGACAAGTTTGCAGATACGAATATATAAGAAGAGACAATGCGGTTTTAAAACTGGTCGCGTTCTTGTGTTTATAATAGACTAATGGAGAAAAAAATATAGCAGAAATTATGAATCTTTTGGTCTCTCTTCGCATCCTCAATCATACATCCAGCTTACTAGGAGTGTCTGGCACTATAGTGTTGAATACAAAATTCGGAAATGTCTTCGTTACGTCTCTGCACATATAGAAACACAAACACTTGTTAGCCCCAGCGAAGAAGATAACAAGACAAAGACATGAACTTACTTGAGATGTTGAAGGCTCATATTCCTTAACAGAGAGGGATGGCGCAACACAAGACTATGCCACTCTTCCTTATCAATCTTCCCATCTTTTTTAGTATCAGCTTCTTCAAAAGTCTACACACCAATTATCAGTTCTTATATATCACATTAAAGAATAAAGATGAGAAGCCTAGTTAAAATCAATGGAGATCAACTAAATCCACCTTGTCTATGATGCTCTCTATCACATTATCAGAGAGGTTCATGCCAGATCCAGCTAGAGTCGCCACCACCATTTCCTTCACCTCCTGTCTCTCTATATATCCTTGCTGCTTAGGATCATATAGCTTGAAAGAAACTGAAGAGGCAAAAGATGAGCATGACAAGGTCGGATATTTATATATAGACACCAATCTCTACGTACTTACACTCAATCTTATCCTTCATTTGAGCATTGGGGTGAAATACGGAAAGAGAACGAGCAAAGGCTTCAAAATCTAGAATCCCAATATGCTTGGTATCAAACAAGTCAAACACCTGCAAGACTTAAATATGAGTGTACATCAAGGAAATACAAATGGTGGAGTTAACAAGTCTTTTTACCCTATCAGCAAAAAGGCTTCTCCTTGTGTTCATCTTGAACAGTACCAACTGAAATTGGTCCTGCAATGTATTTGAAAGGACCCTGGTGAATGTAGAGTAGCACGAAACGGATATATAACAACGGATTGTGGCATACCTTGTCGATTAGCCCATCTTTGCTGATGGTCTTGAACAGTTCATAAAGAGCTTCAATCTCGTTCACAGTAACTGCAATTTGGGATACATGATGGACATTGTTTTGGTTTTGCGAATCCAAAGCAGTAAAGTTTTAGTGAAGGAAAAGAAAACATACACACAGTGCCTCTAGCCACATCCTTAGGATTTTGATGACCTTTGGGACGATCAGCATCACAAAAAGACAACAAAATTAAGGCGAAGTGCTTTAATCCATCTAAACAAGGCATCTTTATATCTCCCAAAAGTCACAACTTCCATGCCTAACACAAACACAGAAAAATGATTCATTCAGTTGAATCTCAACAGAAACTCTTTGTATCCAAAATAAGAAAATAATATCGAAGAATCGAACATAAATCTGCCGATCCAATGCAGTCATCAAATAAATGTAGTTTTGACTTTTGAGAGAAGAAAGAGATTATGATCCAAAAAAAATACACCTTCTGTTTTTTTTGTCTCGTTAGCGTGTAAAGAAGCTTCAGATTACGACTTATTCCAATACTTCTCCGATTTTTCACCACGATCTAATCTCTCTCTGTCCGTAAGACCTATTGTTGGCTGCTGAGACCTGGGAAAGGATCTACAAGTTTGTTGGCGTAAATTCGTCGCCTCCCTCTTAGTTGGTGACCAATTTGACAAGTTGACATTTCAATGGAAAGAGATACTATGATGCAATCATCGAAACCAGTAAGATACCATTGACCAAAAGGTATTGGTCAAACTATTATTATGTTTCAAAGTCAACTTGTGTTTTGGTTGATAATTATTATGGTTCAGTGTTAAACTTTGTTGATCTTCTCTGCGGCTTCTCTAAAGCAGTAAACCTCTTCCTCACTGATCCACCATCCCCTCTTCATATTGCAACTTACTTGTATCTATCAGCTACAGGTGAGAACAGTAAGCCAACTAATCAAAGATGTTTTCTTTTCTGGTAGAGAGAGGAAGACCTTTCCTTTTCTAGAGTGAGTAGTGAAATAAAAGGAAAGTTTCAACATGACTTTGTGCTTTGTTTATAAGTTGAATCCAAGCAATGAGCATGGCCAAGCTAACCAAAAGTCTTGGTCTTTGAATACGATTTAATCAAAAGTGAAGAATAAAGATGTTAAATTTACTCTCATTATTGCAAATAGCCCACCATCTAACTTTCTGATGTAAAGGTGATAATTTGTTTGTTGGGAAAAGCTTGAATTAGTCCCCAAAGTCCCAGCACAGAAACCAAAGCATCCCTACTGTAGGAACCATCACAATCCCATTTCCACTCTCCATTACTGAAACACACATTAGCTCTCTCTGTATTTCCTCTATGATCTTTTCCTTGTCTCTGTGTCTCATGTCTTGATTGTTTTTTGTTTCCACCATCTATGAGCACTAGTTGAGTGGTGGAAAACATAAGTTAACCAGAATAGAATATTGATATAGACAGGAGCTCATTGAAACATAAGTGTATATGTTACTCTCCTTGTTGTTATTCTGCCAAAAGAAACTCAATTAGTGGCATTAGAAAACAAAAGATTTCAACCACAAAACAATTTTTTTGTTTGTGAAACCACTTCAGAAAGACTATTGAGTTATTAAATTGAAAGACTATTGAGATGCCTACCGTTGATTTGACTGAGACCAAATGTAGGGGGGGTAATTTGTAAGCAGAGAAAATTATAGGGTAATAAATGAAATAAAGAAAACAAAGAGAAAAAAGGTAAAGCGAAGGAGAGGAAATGTAAGTGGGTGAAGATGGAGAGCGTATGGAACAACTGATGAATGACACAAACAAAAAGAAAAAAAATTGTTGTTTTGATATTTGTGTTGTTGGAGTGTTCAGTTAAATCAGAGATCTTTCCTACTTTTTTCATCTTTCGTGCTTCTTTTTTCTTTCTTCTTTTAGTTTCTGATCTCAGGAGGCTTCCCCTAAATTTCTCCGTTCTTACTCGTTCGATCAATTTCTACAAAAAAAGTACGAATCTGTAAAAACTCGGGGCTGTCTTTGTAATCAAATCGAGTGAGTTTGTATTGTGGTGAGAGAAGTTTCTCTTTTATTTTTCAGATTGCTGTAAAAAATACATTAATAAGGGAGATTGAGATTGGATTATCCCTTTTTGTTGTGATATGGGTAACGTGAACGCGAGAGACGAAGCGAATAGTAACAACGTCTCTGCGGTAGAAGAAGACGACGCTGAGATTTGCTCTCGCGAAGCTATGTCTGCTGCTTCCGATGGCAACCATGTCGCTCCTCCTGAGCTCATGGGCCAATCTCCTCCTCATAGCCCTCGAGCCACTCAGTCTCCTCTCATGTTCGCTCCTCAGGTTTGTCAATTTCAGATTCACTTTCCTCGCTTGTCTGAATCTGAAATTGGTGGGTCTGAATTTGGAAGATGTGATGAAAGATCTGAAGCTTAAAGTTTCTGTCTTTTTAGGTTCCAGTGCTTCCACTGCAAAGACCTGATGAAATTCACATTCCAAATCCGTCTTGGATGCAGTCGCCATCTACGATGTATGAGGAGGCTTGTAATGAGCAAGGAATCCCTACGATGATCACATGGTGCCATGGAGGCAAGGAAATTTCTGTTGAGGGGATCTTGGGACAATTGGAAGACAAGGTTTCAGCTGACTGTTGATTTAATTTATGGATTTAATCATTATTTGAATTTTGAGCTCATGTTATTGTTCTTTTGGGCGTTTGATCAGAAGTCGGCTACAGAGATCTGGAAAAGACTTTACGATAATGAAAGTGCTACCTTCAGGAGTATATGAGTACAGGTTCGTTGTAGATGGACAGTGGAGGCATGCCCCTGAGCTCCCTTTGGCTCGAGATGATGCTGGAAACACTTTCAACATTTTGGATCTCCAGGTACCTCTATACTCTTTCCAGGTGTTATCAGCTTTCGAATAGATCAGTAGGTGAATATAATGAAGGTTATTGGAACTGCATAACCATGGTTGTAGGGAATGGAAAGAGATCTATGCTGATTTGCAAGTTAAAACCAGGCTTTCATAGTTCCTTTTCGATTTATTTGTGAAAATAGTAGAGATGCTTTGATGTATGCAGGATTATGTTCCTGAAGACATTCAAAGCATATCTGGGTTTGAGCCTCCACAATCTCCTGAGAATAGTTACAGTAACTTGCTTCTGGGAGCTGAAGACTACTCGAAAGAACCGCCTGTGGTTCCCCCGCACCTACAGATGACACTGCTGAACTTGCCGGCAGTCAACCCTGACATTCCATCTCCACTGCCGAGACCTCAACATGTCATTCTAATCATCTTTACATGCAGAAGGGAAAAAGTGGTCCCTCTGTAGTTGCGCTTGGTTCCACTCACCGCTTTCTAGCAAAGTATGTAACTGTGGTGCTCTACAAGTCCCTACAGAGGTGAGTGATGATGATGATGCCAATTCCAGTGGGTAGCATGTGGAAACTCGACATGCTCCTATCTAATTTGGAGGATGGTTGAGGCTATTATAGGAAGAGACACGCAGAGAGTAATTTGCAGACAAAGTATTCCCTGGATACGCCGAATTTTGTTGTCTTTAAAGTTGTCAATAAGTTTTACCAACAGAATGGAGATGCAGTATTCGGTGTCAGTGTAATCTTTTGATTCGAAGACTTCATCATCTGTTTTTTTAGCATAATTTAGAAAAGAAGAATGCAGGAACGACTTCACTTGTAAAACCGGAAAATCTTTTTTTGTTTTGTTTGTTTTGGGCTTTCAATTTTTCACAACAGTTGTCACCTGGCAGTCTTAAACTATTGTTTGGTTTCGAATTTTAGCAAAGTCAATGTGTGGCTGTGGCAAACGGACTAGATGCTTCTGCGACTTGTCTTACAGGCCTAGAGAGCGTTGCCAAGCAAAAACGAGGCAAATTTTGAATACTAGATAACAGATCTCTTTAATATCCCATTATCATCTGCAGCGGAGACGACATGCTCAAAAATGATTCTAAAAGTGCAGTTTATTGCATTCTGATGGCCACTATCTAGCAGTAGAAAGGCTGTACAGAAAGAAGCAATATAAAGGCAAAACAAGTGTTTTTTATGTTTAAATTTAAATCAAGCTGCTAAGTTAGAAAACGGGACAGCCTTTGGCTTTGATTCCAGGAGCCGTTGGACAGGAGGCAAGAGGGCAGTGGTCTACTTCAGTGCCCCACCACTTCAGTTCGTGTCCCGCGTTCTGCAGGGCGAAGAACAAGAGCACTCCCATGAATGCGGTTCCTGCATCAAGCGCTGCAGAGAGTACATAGTTGTACTTCTGCCACCATCTCTTGTGGTAATTGAACACAAAGTAGTTGAAGATGGTTCCTGTGACCAGCCAGCTGGCGATATTGGTTGGAGTGGCTGGGGGCATCCCTGCAAAGCCGTACGAGATAACTGGAATGTTGATGAGAGGGATCCACTTCTTGTTTGGGAAGATCTTGCTTAGGGCCCACACGGGAACAGGCAGGACAGCTCCGATAAGGAAGAGCCAAACAAGGTTACGGTACATGCCTCCTGCTCCAAACAGCCGTTTTGGTCCTATCAATCCCCAAATAACTGAAGCATCAAATGTCACTCTGTACTTAGGGCAAGTCCACGGGCTGTTAGGGTGCTCTCCTTCGATGTCACATATGTCTTGAATGCTCTCCAGCATCCACCATGCCACTCCCAGATTCACCACACCAGCTACAATAGTGCCCACCAGCTGAGCCGTATACATGCAGCGCGGTGGAATTTTCATGTAATGGCCAAGCTTAAGGTCTGCCAAGAATGAGAGAGCGTGGACTGTGCTGATCCGCCCGTAAATCTTAAATATCAGGTTTGCTATGGGTTTTCCAGGCAGGATATAACCGATAATGAACTGCCCTATTATATCATATCCCGGTTGCTGCAATTTTTAAGACATATATGAGCGTTGTGTAAATTGGAGGCCTATCTTATGGGTATATATAAAATACAAATTTACCTGGTTTGTAGTTGCTTGAATGACACCAATAGGGAGAGTGACAATAAAGGCCAATGCAAAGGCAAAGAGCATTCCCCACCATGGAAGCTGTACTGATTCCTTCCACACAAAAGACATTAGGAGAGACATGGCTACACTTCCTGCCAGCAAGACATAAAACCACCACTCAGGCACTTGTTTGTAGCTTTGCATCAATTTCCCATGGATATCCAGCTTCGTAGTCTTCACTGCAGACCAAGTCTGCCTCCATATGTCCCTGCACAAACATACCAAGTGATGATTCTCTTCTCAGTGCCAAAGCTAATCTACTCAAAAATAAAGAAAACAAAAAACAACAAAACTAACTAACCTGCCGTTAAACAGTGCCACATGTGTCAGTGTTGCAGTGAATCTCGCAAACCCGGATCCAATGGAGAGTGCGAAAAGAGGGCTGAGATAAAGCTTCCCGTAGCTATTGTAAGCACTAATATCCAGATCAAATTGCGGAGTCAATACCTTAGTTGTGTCATACTTCTGGCCACTGGAAGTAAAGAGCTGATTGGAGAAAATGGGGAACTTTCTGGCGTCGAAGGTGTCATACTTCCAGTAACAGATAGGAACAATGATGTAAATGAACATGATGAAACCAACACCAACGTTGAGGATAGAGGACCAAGGAGCCACCAAGGGACTACCATGGTAAGCAGAGATACCAGCCCAGTCAAGGGTGAAAGCTCCAACCCCTAGGCCATGGTAGCCTGAACCGACCTGCTGAGCCGTGATGTTGTTTGGCCAAGCCCAGCAAACCCACGAGAAGAAGGTCAAGATTGGGAATAGATAGCCTGGAAGCGCGTAGTAAAGAAAGCTAGCACCCAGAGCCACAAGAAAGAACTGCATCCTCGTCATACCTTTCGACTTGTCTTCCTTCTCGTGCAGCGCTCTGGAACATAGACAAAAACACAATGCATTTTAACTTCAAAGGAATCATTTTTCTCGCGTTGCAGCTAAATTTCGAATCGAGTTTGGAGACGAACCTAAAGAGAGAAACTTGAGCAAGATTTGAAGGCCACCACATGTCGACAGGATCAACCAGGTACCTCCTCAGAATTCCAGCCCAACCGTAACCCAAGATCTACAAAATTGTATTCCCATTTCTGGTAAATTAACAGACTTTCTGACGAATTGTAATATCCAAAGAGATAGAGAGAATGAAACCTGAGTAGTCAAGACGATGAAGAGACCACAGATAAAGGACAGGCTCTGTTTATAGTAAGCCTTCATAACAGTGATAGCCCCAATGGAATAAGCATCACCACCACCATAAGCGACGCCACAATTAGCAAAGATGGTGATAATGACATGCTCCTTGATATTAAAGGGACCAGGATTGAGGCTAAAATCCCGGCCAAGAAGGTTATATGAAGTGGTGGGAAGAGTCCTTGCCATGAACTTGCCGATAGGCAAAACAGCAATCTGCATGAGGATGGCTGAGATGGTGAGTGGCTGCGTGCGGTAGGTGAAGAAAGTGTTGAGAAAGATGAGCAAGACGCAAGAGGCCAAACCCAAAAACCAAGCCCTGAATGTCATCACTGGTAGGCTTGGATCATCCGTCTCAGGCACCACCAGAGCCACTTCCTCCACGGGACAACGCTCGTGGTCCGAGGGGAGATGGCCATTGTTCTTCTCAGCGTCCATTTTGTTCTGCTTCCCTGAATAACCAGCCAAAGTTGCGTTGTTCTTGTTTATATACAAAAGGATAGGACAGAGGTTCTACGACTGACAAAAGTGATGCTCTTCAAATTACACCATTGCCCCTTTTTCTTCCTGTACGTTAGTTTATCCACGTGTCACTCTTTCACGCATAACTGCAGATAAAATCTTTTGTTAATCAATGTAATCATATAAATACAATTATAATTACATACGTTTGACTAATTAGGAATTAGGACTATGGTAATAAGGAAAGAAAATAAAACGAAATTTGAAACACACATTGGGAGGTTGGGAATGGCTGCTGACCTGTTTTCTTACAAAACACGTGCCGTTCAAGGTCTGACACACTCAGCTCTCTGTCTTGTATAAAGCTGTCTCTTGTGGACCCCGTTTTTGACACTCGACTAGGACGCTAAGTTAACGCCGTCATAATTGCGCTTTAGAATTACGCGAACGGCCGTTTCTCTTTTAACGGACGTCGTGCTGAGTAGGCGTGGGAAGCTTGTGCTGATGCGCATTACAAAACTGGATCCACGTGCCATTCATGCTTACGTGGTGTTGGCAGTAGTGACACGTCGACTTATCCAAGTGGATTTGGATTCTTTGAATATGCTTTTTTGCACTTTCTTTCATTGGTTGTCCGTGAATCGTCCAAAGAAAAACAGTGCTTTGAATTATATTATTGTAACAGAGGAATAGATGAGTGATTCACTCAGATTTGAGTTTCTCATACAAAAATGTGATTATTTTTTATATTATTTAATTTAAAATATATAACCAATATAATATAATATTATTTTATTTTTCTTGAATTAAATTTAAATAATACTAATATATAGTTGAAAAATAGATAATTTTATTTTATGATTTATGTATTAGATTCTGGGATTCCAACTCAATTAAATTCACATATTTCACCTTTAAAAACTACATGAATCCCTCTCATGGTTTGGTCTAAGCTTGCATAATAAAAAGTGTGGATATTTTGGAGAGACTTGAGAGTCTAGCGGAGCCCCGAAAAGAGTCAAGCTATTCACCCAAAGGAATAATTATCGTAAAGAGATGTTGTAAAGACCAATTCACCACCACTTGTAAATATGATTCTTGTGTAGTTTCAAAGCAATGAATTTGGTTTTAAGAGAATGACACATCACACTATTATTCATTATTCTTCTTCCACGCAGAAAACGACATTTCCTTATTGTTATTGTTCCCTTTATTCTCTTAAAACCCTCAAAAAGTCTCTTTTTATATATCTTCGGTTTCTCCTCTTTTTCATTACTATTACATAAAAGTTAAAACTAATTTTATATATTAATATATGTATTGTTCACGAACCGTGAATCATTGAATAGTTATGCACCACCAAACTCACAGTAATCATATCGTTTGGACGGTTCATACCTTTTCATTAAGGCAAAAAGCGAGCTATGACATTACCATGCGGGCCGGGCTTGATTCTGCATCGACCAAACCGAATTTTTCTTCTACGCCATTCAAATTTTCATTGTCACAAGTGCTTGTCGTTTTCAGACCAACTTCGCATATTCATTATACATGTACATATGTATAATTATCTTACATATGATCTTGAGTATATGATTAATTTTATATATGGTCTTGAGTTTACAGATACTGGCCAAATTACATGATACTGGACTAGACTCGTAATTATATACGTACACAAAAAAATATAAATCAGTCTAGTAGCAAGTGAAAAAAACTTAGAATAATGGTAGTACACTACTCAAATTCAAATCTTTCTTAACAAGATTGAATCACTCTTCTAGATAATACTCTATCCAAACTAATGCTACTCAAAATAATGTTCTATCCGAGCTAATACTACTCAGAGTAATATTATATTCAAGCTTGAAACACGTAGGATATAAAAAGAAAGAAGATATTCTACTCAAGATAATACTGTATATGAACTTGAACCACTCAGGATATATATAAAAAGTTAATATTCTACTCAATTTAATAATCTGCTCTACTCAAAGAAAATGTTAATACTCTACTCAAATACTACTCAAAGTAATACCCTATTTAAACTTGAATCACTCGGATATATATAAGAAGAGTGTTAACCTTTTAGGCAATCATAATCATGAATATTTTTTTTTCTTATTGGAGCACTTGTTCATTTGAAATGTGGTAAATGATGATGGATATAGATAAACGTATGGTTTAAATTACTAAAAATATTGTTAAGATATAAAGAAAATAATTGAAATGATAGAGTTTTAATATTACTTACTCATGTACAATTTGTTTTTATTAATCAATGATTTGACAAAATTTAATCTATAACTCAAACTTTAAATTTTATAGCACCAATTATGCAAGTATATGAAATCTAACTCTCGTGGAAATGTCAAATATGCAAATTTTGGCCAAACTTATTTTCTCATTTCAGAATAGTTTAATATACCTATTTAAACGAATTAAGATTAAAATTGATTAAGATACTACATATTCTTGTCGCCACAAAATAAAGCGGTACAAAATTTTATATGTTAATTATGTAGATAGTCAACTCCGTACTGTCTTTTTTTACTGCAGTTCTGTTACACAGAAATGTACGTCACTACAATGATACCAAACTAAATTGAATTCAGTGAAGTGTGAACGGATAACGATAGGGTAGAGAATAGAACATGTCTCAAAACCACACAAAGTAGAAGGATATTTATCTTTGGAAAAATCACAATCAAAAGGACAGAATCCTATCAAAGTCTTTCTGACTTTTTGAGTTGCAATTGGGACCCATTAGCTTTCCAATCTAATTTTTCTTTTGAATTTTCAGCAGACACGACTCCTTGTTCTGTAATACTTATATGTGCGTCTCTTTCAGTGTTATAATATATTCCTGTCAATCCATTTCACCTAAATTGTACTTCACACTTGATCTACATACAAATAATTGATTTTATACAGGGACATTGCGATAGAAAACATTGTACTCAGAAGACGTCGATATATTTTACAGCTGAAAATATATTTGTAGATAGGCACCACACTTGAAGAAGCAGAGGAAAGAGAGGACCTATGAAGCTGACAAAAGAGAGCAATTGTTGGGGTTTGATGACAATCCTAAATTCCTAACCAATAGCAAGTTTGGTACTTAGAAGGCCCTATCTTTATAGGCCAGATTGTCATTAAAAGAAGAGAGCAAATTGTTAGAAACTTAACCTTATTCCGTGTGAAACTACATCGACTGATGGACATACCCGACAACTTTCATCTCATATATTGTATAAACATAACATAAGTGTTGCATAGACATTTATAATATGGAGCTTTAACGATGAGCGTCAAGTCAAATCCGGTTATTTACTTTTAAAAACCTCTAATAAATAAGCTCTCAAATTTGTATAACTTTATAGCTTTCTCTTATTTTCTTACATCTATTAACGACCTCGATCGAAGTATACGTAAATGTTTTAAACATCAAAACAAAAAGTGTGTTTGTGTAGTTGTTTATTGGAGTATTATGAATTTGTTGGTTTTGTCTCCTCACTTTTTATTTATCGGTTTTGTGTAATTATTTTATATTTTATTATCCACTCATTTCATTTAATATATTAACCGTAAAGTCAGTAAGTTAACCATAAAAAGGACACAGAGTCTACAACAAAATAATCACGAGCTAAACTTTTAACCTTACGGGGTATAGAATTTGTTTTACAATTTAAAATGCGAGGAATAAAATTCAACGTAAAGAAAGAAAACAAACTTTAACTCTTATGAAATCCTCTAAATTATTAAGCTGAAAAGCTGGCCATTTGTATCATTTACTATCTTGACAACTTCTACGTTTGAGGCAAAATCCATCTCAAACTTTTACATCGTATACCAAAGAAGGGTTTCGAATTCGGAATGAAGAAATGATAAACTTTTTCTTACTCCTCTTGCTCTTAAACATGAGAAGAGTTGAATTCCTTCCACGACTCATCGACACAACGATACCCCGTAAAAGTGGAACATGTAGTCGTTGGTCTATATGCGGTGTCCCACTATCGATGAAGTTCCTAGAGTCAATTTCCTCACCAAAACTCAGTCTGATGAATTATTTTATGTTTCCAAGATAAAAACTACTAATAAAGGAACGATGACACTAAAAACACACACAAATAGTTCTGGTTAAACATAAATATTTTCAAACACAAAAAAAAAAAAAAATTCCTCATTGTAGTAGTGAACCTTTAATTAGTGCACAAAAGTAGGCTGAGTAGCATTCGGATAATCATCTTTAGCACAACACCTCTCGCCACACCATGAGCCAAACAACATGTTCACAACACCCTTTTACCAACCACTCCTACATTAACATGATGCCTTATGCATTTAGCCCTCACCACTTTCTTTCTTCTTGTGAATGGTTTTGCTATAAATGACATAGAAAGTGTGTCTATAGTTAAAAATGATTATTCATTGAAGACTGTTCAACCAATCGTCCATCTAGGCAGCTAGTGCTGCAGACATCTAAAAAACATCATTATTAAACATATAAACTATTAATGTTAGCTGCAAGAATCATTTCAAAGCCATCATTGTTTTTAACCTAGATGATCAGATTATAAGTTTCAACAAAAACTTAGTTCAGTTGGTTGTTTCCATTGCATAGCTTTTGCAACCTCTAATTATGTATACGGATAAAAATACATTGATCTTAACAACGTCTATAATAAGTTCAAATCCATCACTGAAACCAAATTATCAAATTATTCTTAAAATATTCTTGTAAATATGCCAAAAACAATTATCAAGGCATCATGTCAATGCTTCTGTGAATTTTCATAAAATAATTAAATTATCATATGATCAAAAACAACTATGTACATTATAACTGAAACCAAGTCAAATTAATAAATACCTAAACCAACTCCCACCATCTATACATTATCTTGGTTAAACATTTCTTTAATCCATATGAGAGATTTACTAGAAATCAAACATATAAGAAATTTACTGAAGTTTTCATTTTTTTAGTTTTCATTTTATTTTATGCTTTTCTGCACAATCAATCAACTTGATATGTTTTATTCATGTGCCTTGATTGATGTGTACTGTTCCTAAAGCTTCACCTGCTAATTTTGGTTTTATCATTTTGTTGTAGGCCATCTCCAAGTTTTCAGTTTTTTTTCTCTAACCCAACACTAAATTTCAACACAAAAATAATATAATTTACTTTTCTGCTATTGCATCATATTTAGTGTTACTGTACCAAACTGTAAAAGTTAAAATACTATTTCTTCTCTTTCCAAATCATTTTATTCGATCTCTGTCTTCTATTTTTTTTCTTCAGTTCATAGTTAATGAAGATGATACAAACGACAACGTTTATGTACAACTTCTTTTTACAAGGCAATTAACAAATGAGTAGATTGATATCTCTTTGTCACTTGAAACTAGTGATACATAATTTAATACTTAAAATTGTTGGTGGTTTATGTTAAATGGTATAGTGTTTTAGTGTTTCATAATAAGCTCCTAGTTTATAGGAGTTGTTTGTTTCAGAATTAGTCAAGGCATTTGTTTCAGTAGTGGTAAAAGACTTCCGAGAATGTAGGAAGCACTAGGTTGTATTCGACTATTTAAGGTTTTATTGAATGAAAACAGAATCAGTTCTTTGGTTCTCATCATCTTTTTCATAATTGCAGCAATCTCTCTCTCTC
>JAKUCM010005567.1:0-20024 GCA_023374145.1 Lepidium sativum
CACTATTTATCATTTTAAATATATATATATTTAAATGATAAATAGTGACGTATGTAGTGGCGTCATTAAATAAGAAAATGAAAGTTGAAGCCTTCAAGGTCAACGAAGTCAACGAGTTCTATACATAATCATTAATTTTAGGTGCATTACCAAACATGTGCACTATGTACTTAACACCGTACAAATCTATTGATATGTGTTACGCAACTTTACTTTATTTAAGCTTAAAACGTATTGTTTTTTACGATATGACAAAACATGGTTAATTAGATTATATAAGGTATTAAATGAGATTGATGAAGCTTCAGATTATAATGATTTTTTAAATTATAGTAAGATTCAATTTCGCTTGAATAGTTAAACTTGAAGAACAAGTTTACAAGTAGTTATTACCCTTTTTCAAAAGATACCATCATAATATTTCACTCGCATTTTCTAACTGAAGTCTAGACTTTAGAGTAAACATATAACAGAGATTTGAGCATACCTTAGACTCAATGCCTCTTATATCCTAATTACACACTTTCATTCTTAGTTCTCATCACTCTTTCACTCATTGGTTTCATAGTTATCATGTTGCAAGCCACATTTGGTTCATATTATATTTTCATATTCTCTTATATTGTTACAAAACAAAAATGTTTTGCAGTTTTTTGTTAATTTATTGGAATGAGTATTAGGGAGATTACTAATTGTGCTATAGATAATATGTTTATATGCAACCAAAAGCAAATATAATTCTTCTCTAATCTCTATGATTCATAACACTAATTAAACTGCCATATAATATCTATTTTGGCTTGTCAAGCTGATATATATTCACAACATGAATTCATATGGACACACATGCATGCAGCTTGTATATATAATACACGCATGTTATGTACTTATGTACATCAACAATGGTTTGGATAATTTGGAACCAGCATCACCAAAACTCATAAGCTCCAAGTATATTTGGGCTGGCTAATTGGGCTAAGCTATGTCGGTATTAATGGCCCAGTTTTTAGTTTATTTGGAAGGCACATTTATAAAGTGACTTTTAAAAGTCAAGGTTCAATTGATTTATACTATCTAAAAAGATTCCAGAATGATACACTATTGAATTTAATATCTTTTATAGAAAATTGAGAGACTTCTTGTTATGTTATATAAGATTATATATATTCGAAGATGTAAAAATAATTACTTTAGTTGACTACTGATACTTTATCCGGTTTGTTCAAATTGAATCAAAGTTTAACATTCAGTCCCAAATTTATTAGCATTTGTGTAAGTTTTGATACAAGATCATGATCAAACAATTATGAGATTTAATTTGAGAGCTCCAAATATTTTTGTATTTATTGCAATCTATTATAATTAAAGCTCTCCAAAATATTTGATGGATAATAAAAGAGGGAACCAAGAGGGACATAAGTGTTCGTAGTTTTATGACCATATAAAAATACGAAAACGATTGATTTTAAAGATTTTTCACATTCATTAGATTCATGTTTTAAACCTAACCGTTTCTGACCGAATTTATTTTAATACACAATAACTTATATTAAAAAGACTATAAAGATCATTAAACAATGAAATAATTAATTTACCCTAAAACATATATAGAAGTAGAACTATCAAAACATGTAAAAAATAATTTTAACAAAAAAAACAAAAAAAATGTAGAAAGAACTCAAAATAACAGTATATTGGAACACAAAGCATAGTGAACATATTTCACAATAATTCATTGTATTGTCGTTTTGTAGACATCCAATAGAACTTTGATATCTTAACATTCGAGACTTTTATTCATACATCGAACGTGCATTTTTTTTTTATCGGACCTTAAATTCTTCTAATAATGTATTTAAAGTTGATTAACAGAAGATTTTGGTGATCATGATGTGAAGACCGATTTTTTCTTAGAATAGAAAATTGTCACATCCTAAGTCTAAACTAATCTAATTTTCCGTTTCTAAATGTTTTTTTTTTATCAACATTAGACCACAAATAGTCGGTATATTAGCCAAATTTTTACACAGTATAAGTGGCAAGACTCGATCTTTGAATATGTAAATACGTTTTTTTTTTAGTATACTTACCATCTACCACTAAATCAAAAACTACTTATAACCGTTTCCAAAGTTTATAGGTAGCAAATAATATTTTGCAGCGAGAAAATTTGAACTCGGCCAAAAAAACAACAATCAACGATTTTTTTTTTCAATCAAGAGGTTCTAGTTTTTAGATGATCATTGACTCCGTCCAATAGAGCATCATCCACTACCGTAGACTAGAATTGAAATCACCTTTTGACCATACATTCTCACATGAATCGGAGGAGTCCATGTGAATACAACTTCAAAAGAATAGATTCAAATCAAAATAGGAATTTAATCACTAAAACAACTCAACTTGAATTTCAAAAAATATTTGCAACTCAAATTCAAAATATAGCGCTATAAGTTGTGTGTCTATCAAGTGGACCTTGGTGTACTACTTTCACTATTATGAGGCCATTAGTTTAAATTCATTTGAGAACGGTAATTTACGTTTTTAAATATGATATCATCAGTCCCATATACTGGAAAAGATCATATGTATGGTCAAAGATTCATAACTCCTAGTGTGTATAGAGAAAATGTTTACTCAAATATAACTTTTATCGCAAAAGATTGAGAATGATATGAAATTAGATCAAACAAAAAAAGAAAGAAAGATTGAAAAATGATTTGTGACATTTAACACAAGTGGAATAATGAAAGACAGTGTCGGGTGGGTTGGGGTGCACTTCCACGTGCGACTTCGACTTATTGACCCTACACAACTCTCTTCTTCTTGTTTTTGTACTTCTATAAAAGACCTTTAAGTTTTTTTGTTCATTTCACTTTCTCTTACCTTCACAACTAAACCTCAAAACAAAATCTCTATTTGGAAAGATGGGAATCTTAAAGAGAAGAGTATCAAGTAGTAGAGGACTTGGTGGTGTTCTTAGAGAGCAAAGAGCTAAGCTTTACATTATCAAAAGATGTGTGGTGATGCTTTTATGTTGGCAAGATTGATCTAACTTGGTATGATACTTCAAACCGATGATTGCAAGAAGATATGAAGAAGAAAACCGGACCGGTTTTAGGTTTTTGTTTGTCAATTGTTGATCTTTGGAGGATGATTGCAAGATGTGAAAACTGACATGGGAGGGTATGTGTTTATAGTTTTTGGAGGGTAAATTTGTAAATATAAAAATAAGAATTTGGGATAAATTTTGTAATAGCTTTTGACTTAGTTTCATAGTTCCCTTTGTAAATTCAACTACATATGTCACACATAATCTAACCAATATCACTTCTTGTTTACTTATTTCTTACTTTACTTGCTTTTGTACCTATAGAACCTTGTGATTAGTATTTGGTTACTCTATTTTTTTTCTTTTTCTGATATGTGAAATCGCATTAATCGAAATAAAATGTTGAAATTTTTGAAGAAAATAGTAACATAGCTAATTCGTTTGTAAAATCGACTGAAATTTGTACTTAAAAAAAAAGAAGAAGTTGGTGTAGCTAGACGATAATCATTACAATTAATAGAGAGAAAAAGTTTTATAACACAACAAAACCACTTAAATTCATGTTTATGTTTCATTGTGTTTCGTATTTTTTGGATTGTATGAACTTACTAATTTAAGAATATAATGAGTCATAATATCATTTGACCAAACAAAATTTTGTTTTTAAGCAAATAAGTTATCTCATTGATTATATAATTATATAAAATATGCAATATTAATAATTTTTTGTTCATATAACTGGAATTTGATTCAAGAAAATCATATCACTCTTATGTAATATTGTTTGAAAAAAAAAAAAAAAAATCGAGTTATATATTAAATTTTATTGATTTAGTTGTCAGAAAAACAACAAAAATTAAATATAGATAATTATTATACGAGTTACAAGTTTGCATAACTAATGCTTTTGATGCATGAACACAAAGATCCCATTATAATTAGTCAAACCAACCAACCTCTTCCTAGTTCATATGATTAATTAGTTGATTCGAAAATAAATTAAAATCGAATTATCTTTTTGTTACTTTTTAATCATATGGGTTCTTGAAGCTCCACGTATGAGATAACTCTACTTTAAGGGTGGACTCACATCAATAATTTTATCATTATGATGGCGATTGTTTTTTTTCTTTTTAAATCAAATTAAACTATATAAGTTCAATAGCAATAGATATATAACAAATTAAGGGACCTATCAAATTATCTTTCGGCCCCTCTTAGTTAAGTTGATGTGACCATGAGGTGCAAATTTATTTATAATGGAAAGACATGTAATAAAGTCACATCAAATTAATTCTATTAAAATAATAAATAAAAGTGTATTTTTTTTTTATCTTTTGTAATAGAGTGACTTGAGTATCTACCTGTTGGAGCATCTCCATGGATAAAATTTTCTGAAGTTATTAAATTATTTTTAATACAAATAATAGATTAAAAACTTCTAATAAAGTTTTTAAGTTTTATGGAGTTCAGTGATGGAACCTCACATAAGGTTCTTAATGTTTTCTAAAATGTAAAATATTACAAATGTTAATTTTTTGTAAATATCAAATTTAAAAACGTCAAATGTTACAACAAAACAGATATGACAAATTTACAAAAAATTTACAACAAAATAGATGTCTTAAATAATCTTTACTAATCTTTGTAAATGTTACATTGTACCTTGTCAATGTTATGCTTGTAGACGTGAATTCATAATCTGCAAATCACAACTACAACAAAATAAAATTAAGCTTACAAATGTTACAACAAAACAGAAGTTATAGAGAAGTTACAGAGAAGAAACATCTCAGTTACAACAACAAAGCAAGCAAGACCATACACACACACAACACCTCAGTTGCATAGAAATTACAGAGAAGAAACAACACTCATAGCATGTTCAAGAGTGAACTTATGTTTATGATCATTGAAGAAAATCCGGTGAGCCAACTTTATGACATCATTTTCATTTTGTCCACTACATTTCTAAGATAATGCAACCTCAAAAGTTTTGTTATGTTATGAGATAATGAAAGACACAACAAGCATTCATATATAAGCGTAATTAAATACACAGAGCCACACCAAGCACTGAACTCCATTTATAGTCGTAACCAAGATCTACAAGCATTGAACTCTACTTACACACAACACCTCAATTGCATAGAAATTACAGAGAAGAAACAACAATCATAGCATGTTCAAGAGTGAACTTCTGCTTCTGATCATTGAAGAAAATCTTGGTGAGCCAACTTTATGACATCATTTTCATTTTTTCCACTACATTTCTAAGATAATGCAACCTCAAAAGTTTTGTTATGTTCTGAGATAATGAAAGACACAACAAGCATTCATATATAAGCGTAATTAAAGACACAAAGCCACACCAAGCATTGAACTCCATTTACAGTCGTAACCAACATCTACAAGCATTGAACTCTACTTACAGTCTTAATCAACAACTACAAACATTGAAAATAAATCAAATAAGATCACAACCATAAGTGTGATGGAGATAGTCTTAACCAACATATACAAGCATTTATCACAAGCATTCATACTAACGAAACACTACCAATTCAACCTAACTAAGCACAAAACATTCAACTCCATTTATTCACATGTTTGATCAGAGAAACAAAAGGAAATATTACCTTGACGAGTCATGTGAACTATGTGTTACAATTCACTCCATTTCGTCATTCATCTACTTCTATTACAAACAAGTAGATTTGATTAGCAAAACATACAAAATAGAGAAGAAAAACTTGATGAATTGACAGTATATATAATAGAGATAAGACAAGTATGGTGAATTGACAACAAACACAAAACAGAGAAGAAAAGCTTGATGAATTCACAATATATACAAAACATACAAGACAAGATGGCAATTACAGAAACAAAGACAAAAACAAAGAATGAAATCTTGTGCACCCAAAACTCGACATCATCACCTCGACACAATTAATCTGCACCTAATAATTGAAACCCTAATTAAACTAACAAGACATTATCCTAAATTTTTTGAAATGCGAAGAACCAAGATATTGAAATCAAACAATCGTAATCTCAAAAAATGAATTACCTTAACTACTAATTTGGTCAAAGAAACATACCTATTTGTTTCGAAGATAAGAAACCCTAACAAATGAGGGATAAAATCCCTCTGATTTTGTGGTGAATCGTCTCAATGACGATGTGCGAAGCGTCTCGGATCATTCATCGATGTAGTCTTCGACGATGTGCGAAGCAAAGACGCTTCCGTCAAGATGAAAAATTCGCCTTGTTTCACCATCGATTTGCAATTTTACGCTTCAATCGCTATCAGAGAGGCATCAGAGAGGCGAAGGAATGAAAAAGGGTTTCGGGAAAATGAGATAGAAAATCAAAGACCCATCAATTCTATTTTTTCCAGAAATTCTCTAGATCCAATAGAAACATGACACGTATTAGTCTCTTAACCTTTCCTAGAGCTCTCGTTTAAGAGATGGTTCTTGGCTTATTAACTCATTATTTCTTTAAAATAATCTAATTAATAGTTGAGAACCCCTAATAAAAAACCCTATTGGAACTGGTCTTAGGGGTCAATATTAAGACCCATTAATGTTCAAAAAAAATTTGCAAATTTTTTTTATCCCAATTTAATTTGTAACTATCCAAATTAAATTAGCAGGAATATAAATTTAAAGTGTTATGATTTTTGAATTAGAGATACAATTTAAATGGTAAATTAATCAAATAAATGAGAAATATAATAATTATATCCACCTCTATTACTTTTTCACTACAGAGTGATTTTAAAGAAATCGTGTAATCCTTATATAATAGAGTTCTACAGAGTAAGTTTCGGATCTATATAGATCAATTATTATTTATTTAATTGCTTGAAGAAAAAACAAAGGAAAATATTCAATCACAAAATATTCTTATTATAAAAATAGTAAACCGATTCCATTATTATGTTATAAAAATCATGGAGTGGTGATAATAAATAAAGTAGGAAAATGGGGTCAAAATGTCATGTGAGAAGAAACTAAAATCTGAATCATTGTCTCATTGATATTCTGTTGTCGGCCAAACTTTGACTATGCAGCCCATATGTTCATGTACTCCTCCTCTTCACGGCCACCTATATTTCTTTTGTCATCTTTTCATTTAATCTTTTTTTTTCTTATATGAATAATAGAATTTCATAACTTAAACCACATATTTTGTAGATATTAATAAAACAGAAAAAATCTTTACCTGATTCTGAAGAAAATCATGGTAGAAGGTATGACGATGAATCAAATTCCAAAAAAAAAAACTTTAAAAGTTAAAACACATTTTGTAGTTATTTATAAAGTTGATAAAAATCTTTTCAACCAAATATGAAGAAATTGTGGTGCTAGAAATGCCTTGATCTAGATTTTATATATGGATCAAACTTAATCGTTGTTGGGAGATCGACGAAATTGACCTGAACCGAATTGAGATCAATCAAAACTATACAAACGAAGATTAAAACGCAACATGGAAAAATTGTAAAAAAAATGTCGTATATAAAGAAATTTACCTAAATACCTAAATGTATAGTTTATATTTATCTTAATTTCTGAAACTTAGATCCATTGTATCTCAATATATATTTAGTACAATAATCCTTACGAGAATATAGTGATATTTCTTCCTAAAGACTTTTATGTTTTTCTCTCATCTAATTTATCAATCGATCTTATTACTAAAACAAAAATATAGTAGTGTAGTAAGAACAAAATTAGGAAATTTGGATTCAATATATATCATAAGAAATTTATGAGAATCCTACGATACATCATAATAATTGCAATGGCCACTAGAGAATTGTGTGGGTCTCTTGATGTTTTAGACATCCAGTTCTTAAATCGTTAAAGTCTTTGTGTGCAGTCTGAAGTAAATCTATATGAGCAGTAAGAAAATCTTGAAACATAAAGAAGTTATGAAGGAAAGAGACAAAAGAAGTTGAACGGTCAAAAAGACAAGAGGATAGCTTCAACCACGTGCGGCCGGACCTACAACCGTCGTCGTCGTGGCCAAAACCATTGTCCTTTTCTCTTCTTACTTTCTCACATTTGGATAGATTAGGATTCATGTGAAAACACATCGGTTGAGTTTATCTATAGACACTTTTAGATTACTTGAGTTGTAATGCTTTTAATTTGATTAGCCAATAGATTTTGGATCTTACGGCTCCGCCAACTCTGACTGGTCAGGTTTCCACATCATTTTTGACAAAAAAATAAGAATTTTTAACACTGAAAATCAACGTATCATCTTTTTATTGTACATATTTTAGAAAAATTGAAAAGCCTATGTGAAGTTCAGTAGCATGCTTATAAGTAAAAAAATAGAAACATTTTTCTTGAACTTTTTCGGATAAAAATATTTTTGGAACCCCTAAACTTTCTAAAAGTTCAATGGTTTATCTATTTTATATTATATGAACTACTAATTTTTGGTCTTTGTGAATATTTATTTCAAAAATTATATTATTATTTTATAAAATTAGGTTTGATCTTGTTTTATCTGTCTCTGCTAAAAACGCATTTCAAATCTATATCTGATTAAATCATATTTACTATCAATTGTATCACAAAAAATAGTTTAGTTTATATATGTAAGGAAAAAAAATTAACCAATACTATTTTTTATCAAAACCAAGAAAAATATTATACTATAGTAAAAACAAATTGTTATTTATTTATGTATACATGTTATTTTAGAACTAAATTATATTTATATCATTACTAAAATTATATTAAAAAGTATTTTTAGTTATTTTAGACCCTTCTAAATTTATGCACGATACTGAATTTAGGAGACCAATACAAATTGAACCTAAATAGTAGATAATAGGATCCTCGATGGTAGGATCCTAAAACCATCGACTGCAGGACAAGACTTAGACTCGGTTGTCGAGTTTCGGGCTAAATTCGCCAAAGATAAAGGGGAGACGACCTTCCTTGGGAAACATGTCAAAGACAAAGGGGAGACAATATTATTAGACATGCTTCAGCTGTCTAAACTCAATGACTCACCCATCACTCAAGACTCGGAGCAGCAAGCAAGGAGTTCACGCCAACAACCTTCCCCAAAGGATCAGGAAGACATACGCTCACTTATCAAGGAGCTCCAGACGCTACCAAGAAAATTAGAACATGTCGTTTATTTCTATGGATTCCTGATTCAATTATCTAACTACTCGAGGTTCAATAAGCCCAATCGAAGCTTGGAGCCAAAAGTTATAAATTTTACAAGTTGGACCTTCTGCACTAAGGCCTTATGCGCGACAACGTCAACTTTCGAGCAACATAGCCCAGCTCAGGAGCGGCCTTCACTCCGGACCACTTGGAGATTATTCTTGGGTCTTTCAGTGATCCAAAATGACCAAGAACACATCAAAAGCCCGACGGATCCTCCAGATACCCGCTTTACAAGAAGAAGGTCCAAACAGAATCTGTTTAAGGAAAGTCTGGGAGCCACTTCCCTTAAGAGCTTGCAGACTTATGTTTGGCGACCAGGAGACACTCTAAGACATTCAGAAGCATCCAGGAGAGTCTTCCCATGCTCCAGAACGCACAGGATTAGGCGAATCCTCCTCATTGAAGACTTTCCATATCCGTCGATCACCAAATCTTCTCCAACAGCTCTAAGATCGACGGTCCTCATCACTTTTACGTTGGAGACTTAATCATGTGATATTTCCTTCCTATTTTAAGCATATTACTATTGTAGCATTGAGACTATATAAGCTCAAGCCTTCCGTTGTATTTTTCAGACTTGAAAGACGTAAAAACACTTGAATGATGAAATTCTCTTTGTTAGAATACTTAGCCGCCTTCTCTTTCTTTTGAGGATTCAAGAACGAGAGACGATTCAAGCTTGTGAGGATTCCAACTTGACGGATCCGAGATTATCAGAGGAATAATCACCCTCCTTTGTGGTTCTCATTCACAAAATTCCGCCAAAAACTAGTCTTCATCGGTTTGGACTCACCAAGGTCGAGCCGTTGAATTCATATCCGAGACCTCACCACTGAGGCTCCTATCATCTGGTATCAGAGCCCAAAAGCTCCTACCCAAGTTGTGTTCATCCAACTTTATCTTTTACATTTCTATTTTGTATTGCCTTTACTTTCTTATAAACCAAAAAATCCATAAAAGTTATTTTCATCTGTTTTGTTTCAATTTTATATAATCCATAAAAACTCATAAAAATATATTTTTTTTTGTTCTTGTTAGTTTAAAATCCATAAAACCCATAAAAATTGTCGTGTTGATTTTTAGAAGATTTTTGCTATTTTATTTGTTGAAAAGAAAACCAAAAACGAATTGTGTTTCTGTTTTGTTCTTTTGATTATTTCATTGTTTTGAAAAAAAAAATCATAATCATTGTTCTTGCTTGTCATTTTTGTGTTTAATTTTCAAGACTTTTAATCCTTTAATTGTTTTATTTGTCTTTGATTTGTGCAAGTACTCTCAATGGCATATTATAAAGAGAATGAGGAGAGTTACTCCTATGAATCCAATTGGAGTCTTAGAAAAGATCAATCTTCAGCCAGTAACAATGAGGATTTTGAAGACCTATGGAATGATGACAACTATGATTCGGAATATGAAGAGGATCCATATGGTGTCACGCTTGAACCTGAGCCACCAGACAATCACCAAGACTACACCAACAACACACATCAAATCGAATCATGGAGCAATGAAACTGAAATTGAATTCAGTTATGAGGATGAACTTGAACGTGATGTGAAAGTTTGTCACGACAAAAACCCTCTTATTCATGATATGAAGCCCTATAATCATGGAGTTTTAGCACCTAGAGGGCAAAGCTATACCAACCACACAAGGCGTCCTAGACAACATATCAGTGTAAGTAATAGCTTTAACACTTGTGGCCCTAATCTTCCATCCTTTTCAGGAAAATAAGATTATCTACAGTGGGAAGACGCTATGGAGGATTACTTTTGGAGACATAAGATCCTTGAGAAGGAAAAAATGTCTTTAGCTATAAGCGCCGTACGGGGAAAAACACAATCGTTGTGGAAACAAGAAGAAAAGTGGAGTGCATATTATAGAGAACTAAAGTACACTTGGGGAAATCTCAAAGGGTTCCTTCATGAGCAATATGTCACATGCCAATTGCCTCCAAAAAGTTACTTAAAGAAGACTTTACAACCCGTCGTGAAGCACCCACCAATTTCAACATCCATGAGTAGAACAAAGCATATTATCCAAGGTTCTATGGTAACACCAAAAGTAGTAGTAAACGTCATGGGAATGGTTATACACATTCAAGCCCAGCTGGACAAGCTCGATACGCGACTAGAACACATCGAACGTGGAACACCGGACGTATGTACCAACATACATGTAGCCCGCCAAAATCAACCTTACAGCCGTACAGAAGGAGCTGCCACCCACATTGATCAAAGCCAAAACCATGAGGTCTCAACCCGACATACCAAGCCGCACATCCAGAAGAAGTCAACCTTCACGCCCCAGCCAACAATGACAGCGACCAATACATCGGAAGCACTTGAGGTACCTAGTAGTTTTGATATGTATTTTCCCACCATTCTATCTTGTTTTAGGTACCAAGAACGTGGAGGCATGTACCAAGGATACACGAACAACCAGACGGAGACTTTCGTAGCCGAGAGTAGGCTTGAGTTTCACAGTAACCTGAATGGTGGACAAGCAAAACCACAAGAAGAAGCGCTCAAGGTTGTCACAAGAATTCCTATAAGAGATACACCATCACACAAACTACAAGTCATACTAGAGGAAGGTAAGTCATTCAAACCTTCAAATTTGAAAGATGTGGTTTGTTATAGGTGTCATAAGAAAGGTCACTTGGCTGTGAAATGTCTAGTTAGGCAAGAGACTAAAATCCTAACACTAGAACTGAAAACAGATTCACATAAGCCAACTAATAATCTAGACAATTCGGATTTTATACCTTCCAATTCTAGTATAATGCATTTAATTGTCGAAGGATGTTGAGATAGGAATAGGATCCACTAAGGAGTTAAAGAGCATCATACCAACTTTGCTAATCAAAGAAGAACCACCAGATAGTCACCAACAAGTGATTACCAAAGAAGAATACATACGCACCAATGATGCAAAACCGGAAGGAACTTTGGTTCATTTCAATGGAGCTATAGACCCGATTCCACTCAAGCTGTCAAAGGAGGAGGTGGAATTCATGCTATCCCGTATACCCCTAAAGGAAAATCCACCAGACCCAACACCGCGTTCTCCCACAAGTCACAATCGAGGTAAGATCCTAGACTCTCAAAACCGAATGACACCTAACTTGCTTTCTCTTAGTGCAGGTGACTTAGTTTTGAGGACAAAACCCTTTGAAGAAGGAAAATATAATAGGATCCTCGAAGGTAGGATCCTAAGACCATCGACTGCAGGACAAGACTTAGACTCGGTTGTCGAGTTTTGGGCTAAATTCGCTAAAGATAAAGGGGAGACGACCTTCCTTGGGAAATATGTCAAAGACAAAGGGGAGACAATATTATTAGGCATGCTTCAGCTGTCTAAACTCAATGACTCACCCAGCACTCAAGACCCGGAGCAGCAAGCAAGGAGTTCACGCCAACAACCTTCCCTAGAGGATGAGGAAGACATACGATCACTTATCAAGGGGCTCCAGACGCTACCAAGAGAATTAGAACATGTCGTTTATTTATATATATTCCTGACTCAATTATATAACTACTCGAGGTTCAATAAGCCCAATCGAAGCTTGGAGCCGGAAGTTATAAATTTTACAAGTTGGACCTTCTGCACTAAGGCCTTATGTGCGACAACGTCAACTTTCGAGCAACATAGCCCAGCTCAGGAGCGGCCTTCACTCCGGACAACTTGGAGATTATTTTTGGGACTTTCAGTGATCCAAAATGACGAAGAACACATCAAAATCCCGACAGATCCTCCAGATACCCGCTTTACAAGAAGAAGGTCCGAACCGAATCTGTTTAAGGAAAGTCTGGGAGCCACTTCCCTTAAGAGCTTGTAGACTTATGTGTGGCGACCAGGAGACACTCTAAGACATTCAGAGCATCCAGGAGAGTCTTCCCATGCTCCAGAACGCACAAGATTAGGCGAATCCTCCTCATTGAAGACTTTCCATATCCGTCGATCACCAAATCTTCTCCAACAGCTCTAAGATCGACGGTCCTCATCACTTGTCCGTTGGAGACTTAATTATGTGATATTTACTTCCTATTTTAAGCATATTACCGTTGTAGCATTGAGCCTATATAAGCTCAAGCCTTCCTTTGTATTTTTCAGACTTGAAAGACGTAAAAACACTTAAATGATGAAATTCTCTTTGTTAGAATACTTAGCCGCCTTCTCTTTCTTTTGAGGATTCAAGAACGAGAGACGATTCAAGCTTGTGAGGATTCCAACTTGACGGATCCGAGATTATCAAGAGGAATAATCACCCTCCTTTGTGGTTCTCATTCACAAAATTCCGCCAAAAATTAGTATTCATCGGTTTAGACTCACCAAAGTCGAGCCGTTAAATTCATATCCAAGACCTCACCACCAAAGCTCCTAGAAGTCCACGTAAATATTCTATTACAAACTAAGACTAACGCGTATTAGTTTTGTAATCACAAATCCAACAAGGTAGTTTTCGCCTATATTTAATTAAATGCATTTTGTGTCTGGGATACTATTTTGTTAGCTGTATGTTTATAACTTATTACACAATAGACATTATTGGTCCACATATTTGTATATATTCACTTCCTAGTTCCTTGTACTTCAACACTTGTGGGCTTTCTCCAGTTTACATTCATAATTCAAATCTTCCAGTCCGTACATAGAATCTAGTTAAGCTGTTCTGTTTATATTATTATATTATATATCTTAGTTAAGCTGTTCTGTTTCAAATTCTCTTAACTATGTAAAAAGTACTTTTGGCTATCCATAAACGTCTTAGAATTCATATTTCTTATAAACCTAGTTTGTGTTTGACCTGAACAATTAGAGAAATATAGTCAACTATTAATATAATTTAGTGATTGAGCGAAATTTTGGAAAATATAGAACTCCATATTCAAACCTCCATAAACACACATTTGTGTTTTCACATGATTATTCTGTATTGTCGGATTCTAAAGAACAAAATTCCTATGATTTGGCTGGGTGTTCATGCTATTTAACCACCCGAATCCTCAAATAATATTTAAAAACAGGTCTTGAAAATACATGTCAAAAAGGCCTATTAGCTCAGTTGGTTAGAGCGTCGTGCTAATAACGCGAAGGTCACAGGTTCGATCCCTGTATAGGCCACTTTTTGGGCCCATATTATGCATATGGGCCCCAATATCAGCCCATGCGTGATAAAAGATTATCATCATTACCCACTGGCCCTAAGGTTTTGTTTTTCTTCTCAAATAGAAAAGACATCACCATCGGCCCTTTAACTTCGTAATTGCATAACTTTTTTGCTTTCTCGTTTTTATTGGAACGTAATTGTACGTTTTTATTTTGTTGTTGTGATATGTATGTGTGTGTTTTTTTATAATGTTTAATATATCCATTAAATTTTGGTTTTGATAACTCCAACAATCGGTTCAAAGGACAATATAAACTCTGAATCAGACAGTAAATACTTTGTCCTTTGACTCTTTTCAAATCAAAGGATTACATGAGAGCCGAAACTATAGCCGAGAGTCCATAGAATCATGTTAAAGCTTTTGAAACTGCAATACACAGTTGTGCATCCAGAGAAGCTTGAACCTAAGAGCTTTCGGACTTCAAATTACGCTAATGTGGCTCTTGTATGAACAAATTTATTTATAAGGTAAAATATTGTGTTATTACCTTACAACAAAATCATCTAAGTGGTATTTTCATATAACAGCAAGAATAGACTTCAATGATTTATCCATCTTTAATTCTAAATCTTGTCTTACTTTGCCTAAGACACAAAACATGCTAAGACTACAAAATCATAATTTATTAAAAACTAAATAAAAACAAGTTTAGTTTGATCCAAAAAAATAAATAACGTTTTTTAGGTTAATTGTTTTTGAATTGTACGTTGAATTTAGGAGAAACAATAAAGAAAAAACCTAAAGATGTACAAAAGTGAAGAGATAATGACGTGATGTGGTAGTGTCGCAGAAACTGTAAGATCAGTGGTAATAATAAATACAATAAGTCAGTAACGGCGAAAGAGACAATATTTCTTAAGATCCCCAAATACAGTTTCTATAAATAGAACTCATATCTAAGTTTTATCTTCTCACGAAAAAGATTCGATCTTACTTCTTATCACTATCACTTTCAAATCTTCCATTTAATAACTCTCCACCCCAATTTAATTCAGGGTATATCTCATTTATTACTTACATATATATGTATGTATTAGTTATTTACACAAAAACAATGATTTTTTTCCCATGCACATATTAAAACTATGATTTCTTTTTGTGTGTGGTCCAACTCATTGATTTGATTAAAATAAATAAGAGTGTTATGTGAAAGTATAAAGTCTAAAAATAATAAATTTCAAGCTAATACTTTAACATTACGAACAATTATTTTTTAATAATTCACCAATTTAAAATCAGTTGAAAAAGCTCGTAAATAGACCTTTTAGTCGTTTTAAATCTTTTAAATAAACTTTTTCGACAAAATTTAACACCATCATCACTACTTCCGTGCAATTCATTGCAAAATCGATAAATTTTGTTTAGCTTGTCAAAAATCAAACAATATATATCCAAAGTAATAAAAGAAAAAAAAATCTTCATTACAATCCTTCGTTAAAAACAAACCCAAACTCTTTACATTTTTTATATTAATTAAGACAAGAAAATGTCTTAACTATATTACAATATATAAAAACTATATTGTAAAAAAAAGACCCTAAATAAAAGGGTTCTTCATAGATTAAAAAACACATAGAAGAAGAAACCCAAAACCATAAAGAAAAAGAACCCAAGGCCATAATCAATCACATCCATCAAGTATCATTAACTAAAAACCCTAATCAATTAAAATCTAACTATAACATCGATTTACCATCTTACTCGTCCTTTGTCTCTTAATACTTCCTGAAGATGATTTTTGCAAATTATTATTATCATTATTTTCATCATTATTATTCACACACTTCTCTATAACCGCCTTTAACGTTTCTTTTATTGAACTAACTCCATCATCTTCATCATCACCATCAAAGTTTCTACGATATTCATCATCTTCTTCATCGTTTTCTCTGCTTAAGAACAAGATGTTCATGACTCGACCTCCTACAGTTGCGATCTCAGCTTTAATAGTTCGAAGTTTAAGAGATTTTAAGGAATTAATGACGTCATGCATGAGATCAGTTCTGTCTTGACAACAAAATGATGCTCTTATCACTAAGTTTCCTTCTTCATCGTTGTAAGATGATTCAACGGTTAGATCATCGGATTCGGTTGGGACTTGACACGTGTCGGTGATTAGTGATGTTTGTCTCTTTAATTCCTTCATGTGTTGGATCACTTCTGCTAGCAATGAAGCTTTGTCCGTCTATAAATACAGCATAACCTTGTAAATTAGTATTCTTATAATTGCTATGGAGACCAAAAATATGTAAACACATTGTTATAAAACAATTTAACTTTAACCATAATTATAATTATAAATTAGTCAAATATTGTTGTTTTGATTCATTTCTGACCAACATAAATTTCCAGTGAATGATTTTTTACTTTTTAATTTTGATCAAAAATTAATCAAAATAACTATTTTTAAACCAATTTATAATTAGAATGATGGTCAAATTTAAGTTGTTTTATAGTTTATTGTCAAAATATGGTCATAATATTTTGATAATATATCGATTGGTAAAAACATTTTGATTATGTAATGACAAATATTTAATTCGTTAAGAATGATAGATTTTTGATCAATAATTATATTGACTAAATTGTTTTTATCAAACTTTGTTTGTTCATAATATAACATATTTTCTTATAGTGATACTATAATTAATAAATACCAAAAATATCATTATATGTATTTCCACATCTAAAAATCGAAGTATATATATACACCTAAAAAACTGTAAAATTTAATCATAAATAAAACTACAAAACTGTAAATTTTATCAACATACATACCTCAAAACTGTATTTTTTTATCAAATGAATCCAAAACTATATAGTTGAGTAAAGATAAATCTGAAAGTATTTGTGATTAAAATTATGTTTTGCATATTTTTTTAAAAACAAAGAAAAATAAAATAAAATTGAAGAAAAAATATAGAATACAGCATACATAATCTATAACCACACACATCAAAAAATTTCGTTTTGATACCCTTAATTGTTTTTAATAAAACGATTTTTTTTTTGTTTTTAAGGAAAAAAATGATTAACTACTACTACTAAAAACAATAATTGATGAAAGTTAAATTTTGAAGTGTTAATCTACTTAAGCTATTTTGCATAACTTTTCTGCATCATGAATTCTATTTTTGCATATATAAACAATAATAACTGAATAAAGTTAAATTTTGAAGTATGGTTAATCTATTTTAACCATTTTTGCATGGTTTTTTGTTCAAAATCATGAATTTTATTCAATACATGAAACACAAATTAGAACAACTTACTTTTGTTGTATTTGGTAAAATACTACGCAACTTTGCAAGATGAGTGTTGATTCTCTCTCGTCTTCTTCTTTCAGCTTCACTATGACTCTTAGAAGCAGCTAAAGCTTTAGCATCCATGACTTCTTGGGGACTCATTTTCCCCATAATCTCACAATCAAACCCAAAAGACGAGCCACGACGCATGATAGGTCCAAGAGCTTCAGACAAAATCCTTAGATGGTTCTGTTGATGATCCATAGAAGGAGGAGTAGAGACAAAACCATCAGTATAGTCAAATGAAGAAGAGGAAGAAGAAGCTCTTCTATTGAAGTAATGAACCGGGTCAGGATAACGAGTCGGGTTAGATGGAAAATGGGTCGGGTCAAAAGAAGGTAAAGATGAAGAAGACCAAGGAAGGATTTGTGGATGATGATGAAGAAGAAACTGGTCTTGATAGTCTTGTAGATTGTGAAATGTTTGAAGACAATCTTCTTCTTTCATTGCATACATTTTTTTTGGTATTTTGTATTTTGGAAGTTGAAGAAAGATGAAAAAAGAGAATTATGAGAAGAAGAAGAAGATATATATAGTGGGATATAATGTGTCCTTAGTATATTTTATTGAAAAGTTATTTAGTATTTTTCTTATAAAACGATATCTTTCCGCATAAATAATTCAGTTGTGAAAAATAAAAATAGAATATAAACCTTTTCCACAACGAAAAGACCATTACCTTTGATAAATATACATTAAATGAATATTACGTGTTTATGTATGTTTTTATAATTTATATTTAATTCATTAAAAATTATATTTAGTTAGATATCTATTTTTACAGTTTTGTCAGTTATAGTTTGAATCCTTAATAATCATATCAATTTTGCTTATTCTTGCATTTTCTTTGATTAAATGTTATCCATAATGGGTTTTTTCAAAAATATTTGGGACCACGAATTTTATTACATTTTAGTAAGTTAACAGAAAGAAATTGAATCTGTAAGTGCTGCACATCATCTTTACTTTTCTTCTACGACTTCTAAATGGGGAGCTGTCATCATCTTGTAGATTTCATGGATTTTGGCTTCCTATGAACAAGTATTAATTATTACTATGTTTTTATAAGAATAAAATTATTTAATTTTTATAAAATGTGTGTAGTTTCCTCTTAATTGCTACCTATCAAAATATAATCATAAATGCTCAAAACTATATAGTTACTTACTTACAAATTCAGTATTGAATATTATATGATCTACAAAATTAGGCCAAAAATAGGAATATACAGTAGTTATAGAAGAATTTATCATTTGGCATTGACTATGAACCTTTCACAAGTGACTAGAAATATCTTGATTCTGGTCAAAACCTTCACACAAATGACAAAAATATAGTTGAATTTTATTTTTTCATTTTAACTACTTGAAAGTAAGAATGGTTAAATAGACATAGACACAATGATGTTATTAAACAGCATATAATTATTATTCAGTACTGAAAACCTAAATTTTGTTAAAAACATTATCAAGGTGAGAAAAATAAAGGAAAAGTTGTTATCTAAATACTGAAAAGTTAAAAAAAAAAAGAATTAGATAACCCAAATTTCTAATGCTAGGGAAAAACAAAAAAAATTGGAAATTAATATTGAAACATTTCTATAACAACAATTTAATATTTCAAAATAAGAAATTTCTTTTTATATAGAAAAATGATTCACACTTTCAGTTTTAAAGGTTCTCAAGTTTTTGTGTAAAAGTAATTTTATATAGGGGAATTTTAGTTGCATAACAAGAGATAAGTTGTAAATTAAGAAAATAAGAAGCAGGAAAAATATGATGTACTGTTGCAATTTTTTATTTTATTTTATCCTTGTCTTATAACTTTGTGTGTTTGTATCAATATATATATATATATACTCATTATTTGTTAAGGATAAGCATTGATAATAATATTATTCTTAATTTTTATTTTTTGTTGTATGTTTATTTATAAATTTGTGGATATATTTATAATTGTTTTCATAAATCCTCTATTTGCAATCTACACAATTTTTTATCATCGTCTGTGATTTACTTTATATCAATAATTATATAATTATAATGTAAAGTACATTATTATTATATCAACAACCCACTATTATTCTTCCTCTTGTTTTCGGTTACTTATATATTTCCAACTTTTTATTCTGTCAAACAAAATATTATCAATATATATAATTTATTATCATTATTTAAATAAATATTTATGTTATATTCAAAATAAAAAGGGTAATATTGTAAACCTATGTTATATACCTAATTTTAAACTTATGAATATCAGATTCTTAATTTACAATCTTTGT
>JAKUCM010005568.1:0-17072 GCA_023374145.1 Lepidium sativum
GAGAACATAAATGCTTTCTCCGGAAAAATGAAGGTAATAGCTTCAAACTCAGCTGCGTTGGGACAGACAATAGAAGAACCAAGACTGGTAAAGAAGTTTCTAAACGCTTTCCCAAGGAGCAGGTTCATACATTTAACTGCTTCGTTGGAACAAATTCTAGATTTGAACAAGACTGGATTTGAAGACATTGTAGGAAGAATGAAAGCGTATGAGGAAAGAATAAAAGAAGAAGAAGTTGAGTCACATGAAAATCTACTCTACTCAAGTGAATACAACAACAGAAGACAGTCATATGGGAAAGGAAAGAATCGCACACCACAGAACAGAGAAAAGAAGGATCGATCAAATATAATCTGTTTCAGGTGCGATAAGAAGGGACACTTCTCATCAGTTTGTCCTGAACGAAAGAAAAAACTGGAAGAGTTGAACAAAGTGGTAGAGAGAAAGGTGACTCAGATACAAATGAAGGAGAAGAAACAATATATATGCATGTTGCGATTCTTCTCAATGAAGAGAAAGTGTTTCCAGAAGGTTATATCGATGGAAGCAAAGAAGGTTAAGAGTGGTACCTTGACAATGGAGCAAGCAACCACATGACAGGAGAGAAATCCTATTTCTCCGAACTGAACTCAAAGATCAAAGGAGAGGTGAGATTTGGGGATGGTTCAAGTGTTAAAATTGAAGGAAAAGGCACAATCATTTTCAAAACAAAGGACGGGTATCAGAAACTAATGTCTGATGTATACTATATTCCAAGCTTGAAAACCAGCATCTTGAGCTTGGGACAAGCTGCAGAAGAAGGATGTGAGATCACTATGAAGAAAGATTTTCTTTCTTTACAAGACAAGAAAGGGAGATTACTCATGAAAGTGAGAAGATCAAACAATAGACTTTACAAGGTAAAGTTGCAGGTCGAAAAACCAGTGAGCTTGTTGTCAAAAATCAGTGATGAGTCCTGGAGATGGCACGCACGTCTCGGTCATGTAAACTTCAAAACACTCAAAGACATGTCGGCCTTCGAGATGGTGCAAGGTCTGCCAAAGATAACAGGAGAAAAACAGATTTGGACATCATGCTTAATAGGAAAACAGACACGAATGAAGTTCCCTAAAGCAAGCAGCTATAGAGCGACTAAAGTGTTTGAACTATTACATGCTGATCTTTGTGGCCCCATAACTCCAGCAATTCCAGCACAGAACATGTACATCTTTGTCATTATAGATGACTGCACAAGATATATATGGACAATATTAATGAGAGAGAAGAAAGATGCTTTCGGAAAATTCAGAAACTTCAATGCTATGGTTGAAAAGGAGTATGAAGGAAAGATCCAGATGCTTAGGACAGACAGAGGAGGAGAATTCCTATCAAATGGGTTTCGAGCTTACTGTGAGATGAATGGAATCAAGAGGTAAACAACTGCACCGTATTCACCACAGCAAAATGGTGTGGTTGAGCGACGAAACAGAACCTTGATGGGAATGACAAGAAGCATCTTAAAGGCCATGAAAGTTCTGAATTATATGTGGGGAGAGGGAGTAAGGCATGCTACTTACTTGATAAATCGAGTCACAACAAGATCACTGCAAAGAAAAACACCCTATGAAAGTTTTAAAGGTAAGAAACCGAGAGTTGATCACATACGCGTGTTTGGATGTATCGCATATGCCAAGATTGATACTGCAGGACTAAAGAAGCTAGATGACCGATCACAGACTCTAGTTCATCTTGGAAATGAACCAGGGACAAAAGCTTATAGGCTCATAAATCCAACAACTAAAAGAATATTGATTAGTAGGGATGTTACATTTGCAGAAAATAAGGCTTGGAATTGGAAGGGAGAGGAAGAAGAAAATACTAACTCAGACTCTCAAGTGTTTCGGTTACCTAATGAAGTTCTTCAAGAAAACATGTCAGAACCAGAGGATCATGAAACAGGTGATGATGCAGAAAGTGTTGCAGACGAGAGTACACCTGCAACAGAAGAAACATTACAAACATTACGAAGAACTCAACGACAAGTACACCCTCCCACATATTTGAATGACTATGTGTTTCTTGTGAATGTTGAATGCGAAAGACTACTACTCTCACTGAACAATGAGCCGATGAGTTATGAAGAAGCCAAAGATTCAGTAGAATGGAACAAAGCATGTATAGATGAGATAAAATCAATTGAGCAGAACAAGACATGGAGGTTAGTGGATAAACCTTATGAAGCAAAAGTGATTGGGCTGAAGTGGATCTTTAAACTCAAGAGGAATGCAGATGGGACAGTTAACAAGCACAAGGCTCGTCTAGTTGCAAAAGGATATGCACAACAAGCTCGCATTGATTTTGAAGAAGTATTTGCCCATGTTGCACGCATAGAAACTATAAGGTTGCACATGGGAATCTCTGCTTATAATGGATGGGAAATCCATCACCTAGACGTAAAGACATCTTTCTTGCATGGAGTGCTTCTTGAAGATGTATACGTAACTCAACCTATAGGATTTGAAAAGAAGGAAGAAGAATAAAAAGTTTTCAAATTATCAAAAGCACTCTATGGACTTCGACAAGCACCTCGATGTTGGAATACAAAACTTGATGAGATCTTGAGAAACCTTTCTTTTACAAGATGTGCACATGAAAGCTCTGTGTACAGGAAAGAAGAAGGAAGGAATTGCTTGATAGTAGCTGTATACGTTGACGACTTATTTGTGACTGGAAACACGCAGAGGATCATTATGGATTTCAAGACTGCAATGTCAAGAAATTTTGAAATGACTGATCTAGGTAAGTTAAGCTTTTACCTTGGCATAGAGGTGAGTCAAAAAGAAGACAGAATAGAGATCAAGCAAGAGGTGTATGCTAGAAGAATACTCAAGGAAGCTGGTCTAGAAGAGTGTAACATGACCCATGTACCAATGGATTTTGGACTGAAGCTAAGCAAGAATGAGGAAGCTGATCCTGAAATAAATGCAACAGATTATCGAAGGAAGATTGGCTGCCTTAGGTATCTACTTCATACGAGACCTGATCTAGCATTTTCAGTAGGCATGTTGAGCAGATATATGCATCAACCTCGTGAATCACATGGAAGAATACTGAAGCAGATTCTGAGGTATCTAAGTGGGACAACAGGTTATGGCTTGATGTACAAGAAAGGAGGATCAAACTTACTTGTTGGTTACAGCGATAGTAGCCACAATGTAGACTTAGACAATGGTAGAAGCACCTCAGGTCACATCTTCTACTTTGGTGACGCTCCAGTCTCTTGGTGTTCGCAGAAGCAGAACACGGTCGCACTCTCATCTTGCGAGGCAGAGTTCATGGTAGCTACAGAAGCCTGCAAACAAGCCTTATGGTTACAGGAGCTGCTGAGTGAAATAACAGCCAGTGAGAGCAAGAAAACAACAATCAGACTCGACAACAAATCAGCTTTGGAGCTAACAAGAAATCCTGTTTTCCATGGACGAAGTAAGCACATCCATAAACGTTACCATTTCATTCGGGAGTGCATTAACAATGGCCAGATTGATGTTGAGTATGTGCCAGGAGAGAGACAGTTAGCTGACATCTTGACAAAGGCATTGGCAAGGATCAAGTTCAAACAAATGAGAAACCTCATTGGAGTACAAGAGTTTAGAGAAAAGGAAATGAAGCTTAGAAGGGAGAATGTTGTTTAAGCTTCATTAACTTAGGGTCTAAGATAAATCTTAATAAGATATGATTAAGGTTTAAGATAAGACCAAGAAGAATAGTCTAGATAAGTCTAAGTATTGTTGAGATTTGTTTAGATATGATTATGTAAGATTATGATTAGATCTTTAAGTAATATATAAATGTTAGTCTTTTGAGTTGTAAAAGACTAACAAGAAGAGAAGAGAAACTTGTGTATTGATTAAGATTAATACAAAGAGAGGTTTCAAGGATTTGCTTGTTTTGAATTCATTCTTTAAATATAAACACGAATAACTCGTCCACAAGATCCATTATCTGCACAAGCAAGAGATATTAGCACCACTGGCTGAACAGACATACTTGAGATAAATTTATATGTCTAACAACAAAGTCTTACCACAGAATAGTGTTTTTCAATCTCCATCTCCACATCAAGACCAACCAATTCACACAGATTTCTATAACTGAAAGAGTTTTCCTCCCTGAAAACACGACCTATCTCAAAGTCACGTCCAAATTCACCACATATTGCCATTTGCATATAAATTTGAGGAGACTGAGCCAGACTAGCAGGCTGCCCTTTGTAATCGAATCTAAATACAGCAGAACTTCCTTCACTACTACCAGCCATCGATATTGGTGTGTAGATTTTAACAAAGCCCTTGGAGACTAAGAACTCCATGAATGCCTACATAATTGTTAGCTAATTCAGCAAAAAAATGAAGAGATCAATCAAATCACGTAAGGATATTTGTTTCTACGTCTAGATGTTCCATCTGGATGCAGATGTTTGTTGTTCGTTTAAACACAGTTTAGTGTCTCATTCAGATGAAACATCTGAATGTATTTACCAAATCTGATAGAGAGAAATCTAAGTCAATCTATCAATATGGAATTGATGTTCATGAAACAACTATCCCATTTTCATCCACCGAAGATATTGAATTAAGAATCAATCTTTTAGCTAAAAATGAAAAGAAGAGTTGCAGAAATTGAGAGATTAGAAGAGTTATTGAAATTTCATTGATAAAATCTTCCAAAAGAGTTCTTACAAGTTTATAAAGGGAATCTGATGACCGTTCAATCTAACAAACTCCAACGACTAACTGATTTCCCTTCCCTCCAACTGTATATACTTCAAACTCTATATCAAATCCTTCCTCCCCAAAAAAACCTTGACCTCAAGGTTTAAAATTTGGATACTTCCTTTGTAAGTCGTATAACAACTCCCAAGTTGCCTCTTCGACAGTCTCATTAGTCCATTTGATTAGCACTTTGGTAGCTGCACGACCTTGTCTTTGGACCATTTTCCTCTCAAGAATCAACTCTAGTTCTTTGACCAATACATCGAGGCTCACTGAAGGCAATTGAGTTGACACTGTTACATTGCCCACCATCTCTTTAAGTTGAGACACATGAAAAACAGGGTGGATGGATGTTGACGTCGGTAACTCCAATTTATAAGCCACCTGACTACACTTATCAATGATCTTATAAGGACCATAGTACTTTGGTGACAACTTGTGGTTGCTCCTTACTATCATTGATTTCTGTCAATAGGGTTGGATCTTAACAAATACAAAATCACCTATGTCAAAGCGCCCATATGTACGATGAAGATCAGCATTCCGCTACATTCGGTGTTAAGCACGTAAGAGGTGAAACTTTAATATAAAGATCATGTTCTCACGTTCTTGAAAGGTTCTAGCAACCACCACTACCTTGGATTCTCCCGGGAGGTAAGGTAGATGAATAAGTGGAGGTTGTCAATAAACAACTTCAAACGGAGTGATCTAAGTTGTTGTGTGGAAGTTTGTATTGTACCAGTATTCGGCTAATGGAATCCACTTCGACCACAAGTGAGGCCTATCACTACACATACAACGAATGTATGTTTCCAGACAGCGGTTTACTACCTCTCCCTGACCGTCACTTTGGGGGTGGTAAGCCGAAGAGAAGTTCAATCCAACGCTGTAACGTGAAAAATTCCTTCCAAAAGTCACTCAAGAACACTGCATCCCTGTCACTGACAATCGTTCTTGGAAGACCACGGAAACGGATAACAGAGTCCAAGAAAGATTGAGCTACCATCAAGGTTGTATATGGATGGGATAAGGCTAAAAAATGAGCAGCTTTAGACAGTCTGTCCACCACTACCAAGATAACAGATTTCCCGAATGACAATGGTAAGCCCTCTATGGAATCCATAGAGATATCGGTACAAATATTCTCAGGAATAGGCAAGGGTTGAATAAGACCATGTGATGCTACATTATCATACTTGCAAGTTTGACAAACTCTGCAACTGCAGATGTAATTATGCAGATCATTCGTTAACCCCTTCCAGTAAAACAAGCATTTAACCCTCTGCATTGTGGCATCTTCCGGAATGTCCTCCAATGCCCGACCCATGTAACCATGACATAATCTTGTCTTTCAACACCACACTTGCCGGTACTGCAATCTTACTCTTCCTTCTCAATACGTTATGTAACCATGTGTAATGTTTCTTGGAGTTAGGGTCCTTCTTCAGCTAATCAATAATTTGCTTCATCTCTGCATCTTGATCATAACCCTCTTGTATCTCCTTCATTAAAACCATTCCAGAACTGACATTGCCATATGTAGCACCTCAGCTCCCTCTACTCTTGACAGGGCATCTGCAACCACATTATCTTTCCCCTATCGATATTGAATCCCATAGTCAAATTCCAAGAGTTTGCGAAGCCATTGTTGCTGGATTGGAGTATTTAACCGTCGCTCCAATAAATATTTAAGGCTTTCCTGATCAGTTTTGACCACAAAATGTCTTGTAATCAAGTAATGCCTCCATTTTTGTACTGCAAAAATGACTGCCAATAATTCTTTTTCATTGATTGAGAGGTGAAGTTGCTTCCTTTTTAAGTGTCTACTAATATAAGCAAGTGGGTGACCCTCTTGCATCAATATTGCGTCAATACCACTACCACTTGCATCTGTTTCTACCACAAATGTTTTGTCAAATTAAGGTAAAGCCAGAACTGGTGCTTCACAGAGAGCAATTTTCAATGCTTCAAACGCTTGTTGTGCTTCCTCTGACCATACAAACGACTCTTTCTTTGTCAATGATGTCAAAGGTCTGGCAATCATCCCAAATTTTCTCACAAAGCGGCGATAATAACCCGCTAGACCAAGAAACCCCCTTATTTATTTCAAATTAATCGGTACAGGCCACTCAGATACTACTTTCACCTTGTTAGGATCTGTAGATATACCCTTCTCTTCTATACAATGGACCAAGTACTCCACCTTATCTCTAGCAATTGAACATTTACTTTCCTTGGCAAACAAGTTGTTCTTTCTCATGACCTCAAACACATTCATGAGGTGATGTACATGCTGCTCCAATGAACTACTATATGTAAGAATATTGTCAAAAATATTAAGACTGATTTCCTTAGAAACTCTCTAAAACAGTGTTCATTAGACTTTGAAAGGTAGCAAGTGTGTTGGTAAGACCAAATGGCATTATCAAATATTCGTAATGCCCACTGTGAGTTTTAAAAGTTGTTTTTGAAATATCCCTTGTGTACATTCTGACTTAGTGATAACCGGCACACAAATCAATCTTCGAATAAATCACTGAGCCTCCCAATTCATCCATCAAGTCCTCAATGAGAGTTATGGGAAAACGATCCTTAACAGTCATCTCGTTGAGTCCTCTGTAATCCACACAAAGTCTCCAACTACCATCCTTCTTCTTAACCAATACTATTGGAGAAGCATAAGGACTCACACTTGTTTGTATGGTACCCTCCTTAAACAGTTCTTGAACCAGCATATCAATCTCATTCTTCTTATAAAGAGCATAGTGGTAAGGCCTTGATTGACAGGGTTAGAGCCTTCCAACAGAGGTATCTTGTGGTTATGGTTCGACCTAAATGGAGATAGATCTTTTGGTTCTTTAAAAATGTCTGCATACTCTCTAAGTAACCTCTGAATTGTAGGGTGATAAGAAGGTTTACTTACCCCACCTTCCAATGAATACAACAACATTTGATCTTCCTCTTGAAACTCGGTAGCCAAAATCATTGACAACTGAGGGTTGGTTTCCTTGTACTTATTGAGCCATGATGCCTTAATGCTTCGTACTGATCCTTGTTGAATGCCATTCAAGGTCACTCGTTTAGAATCCAGCTTAAATTACATCACCAATTTCTAAAAATCCCAAGTAATGGGTCCTAATGTACTCAGCCATTGAACTCCCAGTACCATGTCACAATTCCCCAAAGCAATCACCATAAAATCTGCTTGGAATTGATGATTCTGAAACTCCATTTCACCTTCTCTATTTTACCAATGACCCTCAATTGACCACCATCTGCTACTGAGACTTTAGTCATTCCCGGTGGTAAAATTTTACACCATAACTTCTCCGCCACTTTGATATCCAACATATAGAGCTGAGTTCATCGATCATTTCCCGTAAGAAGCCAGATCATGAGCATTGTTCTTAAATTACATTTTTTGGTAAAATATTAAGTAATATACAAGCTCGATCGTCAAATTAAAACAACTAAACATCAAATAACTACCAAGTAAACATTATGATCTGAAACAATAATCAACAATATAATTAGAAAACTTAAGTAATACCTGTGTGATTTTTAAATCAACTAACTTGGAACTTGCAAATCCATGGAGAATGATTATTTTATTTTTGGCTGTGTCTTTTGGAAACCCTAATTCTTTGTAAGCTACATATTGACCGTCATTGAGCTTGACTTCTGGACAAATCTCTGAAACATTGTCTGGCAATGGAAACGGTGGTGGTGTGGTTTTATGGACTTGTAGACATAAAAGGCTATTAATCCCATAGCCGAAAGTAGAAGCAACATCATCGAGCTCGACCGAAAGATGGCTACGTAAAATGAAATCTTTTATTGATTGAAGATTGAGTTCTTTGGCCAAAGCAAGAGACTACATTGAAGCTTATATTGATTACCAGTACTAGATAAAGACAAGGGAGAATTGGTCAAATGGCATAATCCAGTAATTTAGTTAAGGATATGGCACATGTATTCTCATAATTAAAAAAACAACATTATAACCTAAATATTTACAATTTTAACTCCCTAATAATTATGCTCAAAATTAAAAAAAAAAAAAAAGAACTTATGTAGATAAAAGAAAATTGAGCAAACACACTTGCTACAGTACCTATACCTTGCTAGTTATAATATATGATATAAAACTACTATATACTATAAAATATATAGTAAATGACCATAAAGGTATTCATTTATATGGTATAAAAGCATGAGAAAACGGAGAAAAAGAAAGACTAAACGAATGAGAAACAGAAGAAGAAAGAGTAGAAGGAGAATGATGAAGATGATGGGGAGAAAGATGATGAAAAGAGTAATGAGAAAGGAGAAGAGAAAACATAGGGAGATGAGTAGGAAGAGGAGCAGAAGGACGGACGAGGAATATAAGACCAAATAAATTCAAGTTGATGAGATTTTTCTAACAATATATGTATAAATTGATGGTTTTAAAAGAATAAACATATTATATCAATTAGACGCGTTCTAACTGTTCTATACAAAATTAGTCAGTGGTATATTCGTTTAAAAAAAAATTTGTTCGTTTTTTAAAAAGATAAGTTTTAGGGTGTAAAGGAAAAAGTCTATGTTTTGCATTAAAATTTTTATTCAAAATAGAAAAATAGAATTAGATGAGGAGAGAATGAGTGAAGAAGAAAAAAAGAGTATATGAAAAGGTTAGAATGACAAATATTGTATAAAATATGTTGCAATATTAGTTGATTTAGGATTTTGTGCTATTTTGTGAATTATAAATTATTTTTGTTCTATTCTTGCTAATTATTCTAAAGACGAAAAAGAAATAGTGTAGTGATCATATTAAAATTGGTGACATATCAAATGACACATGTTATACAGAATCTATATATAATTATTGTTGATTAATATTTATCTTTGCAACTAGATCACTACATTTGTTAAGAAATCTGTAGGAAAATAAAAGTAAACTGTTTTAGATTACCGTCAATAATTAATGCAAGTATGAACTTCGACATATGTACTCAGTAGCAGAATATATGTATCAATCAAAAGCCTGATTGTGAGAAGAAAGAGCCGATTAACAAAAATTAAAGTAAATAAAAATGTTCATGAAGAACCAGAAAATACTCAAAACTTACGCAAAGAACAAAGTTCAGTAAAGTCGATAGTAAAAAAGACTTTGCTAAGCTGCAAAAAAGGAAACATTTTTTATTCTTTCTTCATAAAAATTACTGTAACACAGTGACATTTTCATGATAAATTGGTATGAGAGATGTGTTTGTCTTCCATGAGAGAGGGAAGAAGATTGAATGAATCTTATTCAGAGGTCTTCAGGTCTATTGATGTTCTGTAATAAACACATGTAAGGATTTAATACTTCGAAGTCCAATTAATGCAAACTTATCGAAGTCCAATTACTGGATATAAGACAACTTTGTAATATAACACGTAGTTGGTTTTGTTACCTTGTTCTCGACTACAGCACCATCCGGAATTTCGAGCTTTGCACCAGATTTTGCCGTAACAGTCACATTTCCCTTTAATAACCAAAAGGAACGATGTTGAGTATATTATCTATGTCAACACCACCTCGGAAACTAATGTTTTATGGATCATAGACAGATTTTTACACACACACATATATATATATATAGATGTACCTTGAGAACAACAGACGAGCCAAACCAAACATCACCAGACACCTTAAGGCTGTCAAGCTCAACTATACTAGGGATAGACTTAAACCGGCTCAAGAAATTAGCCACCTGTTAAAAAGATACACTCTGTGTGATTAATGAGACAATGTTTTGAAAAAGAAACAGGACTTGTCAAAAAATCTTTTACCTTCTTGAACTCGGGTCCCAATTCAATTGATGGGTTCGAGAGATTAGTTCTAGCTTTGTTTCTGGTGACGAAGCCATCAACTAGGGTGTAGAGATCAGACTGTAGAAGAATGAAAACTAATATCATCAGCCAAATGATTCAAATGATGTCTGTGTTACTCTGTTTCACTGTTAATTGTGGGAGCCGAGTTTACCTGGACAAGCAGCAAGTCTGAACTTGCCTTCACTGGTAAGAACCGTGAGCGAGGTACATTAACACCGATAGCGTTGTCAAAGAACTGTTTTAAGACAGATTTGCACGGATTAGAAAGGAATTAAATGAAGATTACAGTATGAATTCTATATTTTAAAATGTGCCACTGGGACAGGCATATTACCCTTATGGCAGCACCAGCTGCTGTTTCCAGTTGAAGAACTTTTACTCCATCAACTTCCTGAATACATTTTCACTTTTTCTTTAGGTAAGATCATTTTGAAAATTACAAGAAAAAAAAACTGTGCAATAGGCCACATAAGAACCTTTGGGTTGGGAATGATCTCCATTTTAAGTGCATCAGCTTCAACAAGCTTTTTGATGGCCTTCAAGTTAACCCATCTGCAAACTTTCACATTAGTATGTACAAAAAAGTTATGTTCTAAAATCATTCGGGACATGATCTACTTACAAGTTGTTTGTGTTGAAGATCTTGAACTTTTCAATTGATTTGAACTCATTGACCTATCACGATGATCAAAACACGGCAATAACTTTAAAACAAGTCTATGATTTCGAATGCTATTTTTACTACACTATATTTGGCATTTACTAATTACTATTATCCCTTCATAAGAACAATCTAAAGCAGAGAGGATGAGAACAGGCTTTGCACAGATCCCAAGGAATGTTTTCTGTAAACTAAGCTCTAATGAAATATGCAAGAAGAATACAAACAATCTTTATGAAAAAGAAATTCAAACTATAACAGGAAGGAGAACGATGAAGTAAAGACTTACATGTTCATCAGGGACCTGAGCAATCTCCAGAAGCTGAAATAAACCAAAAATGTCAATTTAGAGGTCAAGAAAAGACTTATTTCTTCGGTAGTATAAGAAAATCATAGCAGTATGAAGATCATGAGTTGCCGAGAGGTTCAATAAAAATGACAGAACTGAGAATTTACCTGAACTTTGCCTTCATAAGAAATGAGAGTTCCTCCCTTTACATCAGCTAAGGTTTTGGGTGTAACCTCCATACAGTATTCGTTCTTATTCTGGATCAAGTGCTTCAGGATTTCTGCAACAGGCAAGCGAGACAATTAACATGTGATTTTTGTTTATAATTTTCGGATAAATATTAAACTATTATGTGTAAATAAGAACGAGAAAACTACAAATAAGACATACTTAAGTCAACGATTGCACCCAAGTTGTCTGAATTGGCAACGAACACATATTCCTTACCCTGAGAGAATAAGAAAACAAAAGTTTCAATAAACATGGCATATCAATCTTAAAAGCTAGAAAAGATAGTAATCAACTGCACTAAAGAAATAACCTGTGATAAGAAAGTATCGAGCTTTCCACTGTTCATGAGGGCTGGGAATACATCACCATGACCAGGAGGATACCTTCACAAAGATAAAGTATTACTAGGTGATCCGATCAACAAACGAAGATATATTTTATCTGATATGTAATCTACTATGAAAATGTGAATCTAGGAGACAAAAAGAAAATTCTATGACCTCTACAGCATACGGTCAACTAGAAAGCCAATTAGACTCACTAAAACTGTAAAAATGTCATATTTTCTGATAGATTCAGAACAATCTAGTACAGAAAATCATAACTTCCCGTTCTCAGAGAGCACGAGACATTATAATTTCAATGATCAGTTATGACATTCATCACGTAAGGAGATTAACCAATTCTAACTTGCATAGGAAGATCTAATGCAGCTATTATTGTTGACCCTGAGGAGCCTACCCAAAGATTCAAGCAGGATAGAAACAGGAACAATAAACATTTAGAGCATCAAAACATGATTACTGTTTTGATGCATTTCAAAAACTCTGTGATTATGAACCATAAGGATGAACGAAGAAAAAAAACTAATACGTAAAAGCCAGTGAATAGTTTAATTTGATTATTATAACAAAATGAATTCATACCAGCCCTCCTTGTCGGTCTTTCCCTTGCTGGGCCATGGCACAAATTCATCTGCCACAATACGAGGATATTTGCTCTGGAATATCCATGTACATGTTAGCAGTTGCTGGTCTGATCTCAATTTATTTATACAAATGAAATTTTAATTAGCTAATTTGATATGTATCCACATCACAAACCTGGTTAAATGTGTGAATATCAACATTTGAGTTGGTGTACTTTTCCACAATCTGAATATGACAGAGTTAATCAACCGAAAAGTATAACATAAAAAAAATGAAGAGATGTGATCCACTGTGAAATATAAGTACCTTTTGTGTGTCATCATGTGTATTGAACGAGTTCATGAGAACCAAAGGAACCTTGCAGCCGTACTTGTTGTTGAGATTCTGTGTGTGAGCAAAATATTAAGCATTGAGATTAGGAAACATTAACGAGCTAGTAGAGTAAAAGTAATAAAGAAAATGACGAACCTCAATCTGGATAACAATCAGATCAAGAAATGTCAAACCATCACGAACTTCGATAACCGACCTGCACAGAAAAAAGTACGATATAATTTCTCTAATTCCTGAACCTTGGAACGATATGTGCCCTAGCAATGTAAACAAATTCTATACTGTATAACAAGAGAACAGTCAACCAGACAGTCCAGAACAAGGATGACATGGAAAATAGAATTCCAGATTGGGAAAAGTCCAAGCGAAAAGAAATAAAAATTTCATATTCAACATTGAACTTGAAATCTCAAAGAGACCGGAGCAAGTACGCAGGTGAGAATAACAACAGACCAAAAAGGCTTACTTGGGGCCAGTGCATCCCATAGTTGTTCCAAGACCTCCATTAAGCTTCAACACAACAAGTTTGTCCAACAAATTCTTTGTCTCGGAAATATCTACAATCAATTAAAAAAACGTAGTTTTAGAAACAAAGATAAACTGTAAACACAATGAAAACAAAACAAAGACAATCTATCAGTGAAGACGAATAAAAAAACCTTCGGAGACGGGAACCATATTCTCGTAGGGAACAACAATTTCATCAGTAGGTGTCTGGATCTTACTCCACTCAATGTTCTGTGCCTCACCGCTTCAGAATATATATGAAATCAGTGACCGTGGAACTATTTAGTCTACTGTTATACTGTAAACGAAGAAGAAAACAACCCAGATCTATATCTAGATAGGATCCATAGCAAGGCTTATTAATCGTAAGAGATACCGAGAATCGCCGAGAATTATGTAAAACCAAAAAGCTGAGAAACTACGAAATACTGTTCGATCATCAACAAATCGATCGATATACGGAAGTACGCATCATACACATACACACAATTAGAAGCGATAAAGAAGAAAGACGAACCTCAGGTAGCGTGAAACGAGGCTGATGAATCCACTCTTCTCATTCTCACTGAAACAATGGAGAAAACAAGCAGATCAGTCGAAATCATCACAAAATTTCGGATCTCAAATTTTAAGCAAATAACGGTCCAACAGATTTTGGAAGAAAATAGACCAAAAAATCAAAGAAACCGATCAACAAAATAATCGAATCAGAATACAAACCTCATGTCAGTAAGGCCATCGACGGCGGATTTGAGTTGAGGAAGATTCTCAGTTGTTGCGGCCATTGTTGATTACAGATTTGAGCTTCCGATTCAGAAGAAAGAAACGAGGAGAGGATTGATTGCTTGAAAATGAAGAGAAATATGGAAATTAAAGCAGAGATATATAACTGAGTTTTATTTGGAGTAGTGGTGATGAAGTGACGAGTAGGAGGATGCGTTGTTTTACCGCATGTATATAAATATGTTTGTCGTCTTCTATTCACCAATAGGAAAATTACAGCTCTCGCTTTGCATGTCCTCCTGTTTCGTCTTAATACCGTCAATTTATTTTTCAAAAACCAGTTTCTCGTCTTTTTTTGATTATTCATATTTTCTGCTAGAATAAATAGTCTTCTTTTCCTGTTACAGAATATTATTAAAATATAAAAAGTAAGTTAGTGTAACTTTCATATTTTGTGGTTTCTTTGTCATCAAATATTATAGTATCATTTTTACGATTGCTACATTATTAAACATCTATATATCCTGTCCTAAACTATGGGAAAATTGTTATATCCAACCAAAACACAAATAATAAATAAATGATTGGTTTTATTCAGAAATCATACTAGAAATATCTTAAACCATGTCCTTAAAATCACCATAACCAATCAAAGTCATAAAAATCCCAGAAATAAATAATCCAAACTAAAAATACAGAAAAAACAAAGAGAGAATCATTCCATAGAATATTCTCTATAGCTCACTCAACATTAAGCAAAGCTTTGATACTTTGAACAGTGGAGCTCATCAAAGTAGTCACTGTATTCACCGACTTCTCACTCACTTCTCTCGACATCTTGGTCCTGTCAGAGATAAGTATCTGAAAAGCTACCGTCAGTAAAGCTCCACCGTCCTCCACCGTGGCTCGACGGCCGTCACTTGTGATGATGAAACCAGAAGAAAGGATTGGAATTGTAGCAGGATTGATTTCACCGTAGACAGCCTGATTCACTGAGCTCAAGTTGAGTGGAGCGTACACTAACATGCCTCCTAATGCGTCCATGTAGCTATCTTGTAGCACCACCATGTCCTCTTTGTCTGAGCCAAGTGCTTGCAACATGTCATCATACTCCATTCTCGTAGGCTATACACATGAAAGTCCAATATTAATAAGCCAATAAATCGATTAGTTATTAAAAAGACAGTCGTGAGAGATATCTATATATGTACCCGGAGAATGGTCACGCAGTTGGTTTCACTTGATCCGGTCATAATGCGAGCGATCTGAGAAATTTCGGCTCCACTGAAAAGAATGTCCCACTGTTACATGCAAACGTTGTTTTCTTATCAATATGTGATTAAGACAACAATAATAGGAAAAAACTACAATTATCAACAAATTCTCATCCATAACTCAAACCATAAAATTTATCATACCCAGAGATAAAATGATGTAGAATCCAATTTTAATAAAAAAGTTGTTATTTTAAAACTCAACAAAATCAAATTCTCTACAGTTTTAGTGTAAATTCGATATACCATATCCTTAATTTTATCGGTCGAACTCATATAGTCATACTAAATCAATATTTATTATGTTTGTACCTAATAAACCAGAAATCCTAACTAAAATTCGGACTAATTAAATTGTATCATACATTGCTATGCCCCTAAGTGAAATCGAATTTCGGTAGAAATGCAAACATTTAACAATTTGATCAAAAGATTAGTTTAGGCTACACATGATAGTTCATAATACGATTCATACCATCCCAATGTTTGCATGATCTACCATCCCCAATGTTACTGGCTAGTGTAACTGATATAGTCATACAAACATCCATCCCTTTTATAGCCAAAAAATTAAATCTAAAATACTATATTTGCATTTGGTAAACCAGAAAGCCTAACTAAATCAAGTCTAAATATATATCTACTAGTTTCACGTATCAAAGTTCATCATAAGTTAGATAATGTTGCAAATACAGAAAGAACCTGTTGACGAGCATAGTTGTCTCGGAGGAAACTGAAGACTTGTGAAGGAGTTAAAGGGATCAAGAAAGAATTCGCAGCACTGATAACTATACCGGGAGGTTGACCAATCTTTGTATTTTCTCGAATCGAGACTCTCAGTCCAGAATTCGACTGCTTTGGAAAGTCAACTTTACCAAACATGATCAACATTTCGTTGAAATTCATTAACATTCTTTCCCCTAACTTCATTATACTCCACCTTCCTTCTACTGTCGATACGACTGCCACAAACATTATAACTTCATCAAACACCACATTATTGTAGAAACTATACGTTGAAAATTCATCAAAGCCCTCAAGTAGGTAGTAATCCTTCCAAACCTATCATCTCGAACTACCATAACAAACATATCATGCATGTATTTTAGGCTCCAATACTCATAATAATGAAATGCACCTTCGCTCCAATCAGTTTCAGGAATGATTAGCATGGAGGTGAGAGCCATCCTCTTACACATTCTCTCAAGCGTGATGATCCAACGCTTAGCTCCATAGCCTGACTCGCCACCTACAACCTCCCTAAACATTTGATGTGTGTTCCATTTATCGTCCACTTCCACATGCTCGATCCACATTACCTACACATAGTTATCAATCAAAATACCAATATTTACAGATTATTAGTATGAACTTACGCAAACTCAAAAGTTAGTTAAAAGGAGGAACATTGTCACATACTTATATTATTTAAATTCTCAAATCTAACCGATTTGGGATATTTCTAACATAAACATATATATGAACTCGGTCGAGACTCGATGGAGGTAC
>JAKUCM010005569.1:0-22443 GCA_023374145.1 Lepidium sativum
AAAAGGGAAGGAAACAGAGAGACTGCTTTAGCTAAATGACAACAACAACAGGGCATTTGGTCTAGTGGTATGATTCTCGCTTTGGGTGCGAGAGGTCCCGAGTTCGATTCTCGGAATGCCCCATAGACATTTTTTCCGAAACCATATGTTCTAAGTTCCAGTTCAGAACTTTCACATATAATCTAAATTTGGTGCCTAATTTTTTTTATATCACATTAAGGTTTCAACTATGTAATTTTACCTAAAACTTCGCCAGATATCATCTACATATTGTCTAGAAAGTCAGACAATAACTTAGCATTAGTTATAGCAGCATGATAAAGTCAAATGTAAGACAAGCAACATCATAGTGAATTGAACTACTGGAAAAGTTTCAAAGGATTGAAAATGTAGGACGAGAGGACTAACTCTTCTAATGAGTTTTTTAGGAAGAGGTTTGAACTAAATATATACGACAGAATAATGTGATCCTCAGCCTTATAACTAACTTGCTTAGCAACAGGGCATTTTGTCTAGAGGTATGATTCTCGCTTTGGGTGCGAGAGGTCCCGAGTTCGATTCTCGGAATGTCCCGTTGACTTTTTGGAAAACATATGTTCCAAATGCCAGTGAACAATTTCTACATTCAGTACTTCAACAGTGAGTATATGTCATATATTCATTTATAGTAATTACAGACACCTCTTAAAGTAAACTAATAAAACTAGATCTAAGACGTAGTTTCTTTCCAAGATTATCTAAACAAGAAATATATTACGAAGGAAATAGTAGAACAGTTTGAACTTACTGTATGTTGCAAGCCTCATCAGGAATTTCTAGAGAAAGAAAACACAAGTATATTTCCAGTAAAAACAGGAATGTACTCTATGTAAGAGGGTTAAATAACATTACCAATGCTTCAATGTAATTAAATCTACAACAGGGCATTCCGAGGATCCAGTTCAAAACTCTTACACATCAATCTGTATTTGGTGTCTGATTTGACACCAAGTAAGGATTTTAACTATGTGAATTTACCTAAAACTTCACCAAATAGTTACACATCAATGATTTTTCATGGAAAAGGTTCGATCTAGAAATATCATCAGAATTTCGGTTAAAAAGAGTTTCATAGAATAGATCTAGGAATATCGTATTCGGACTAAAGTATCACTCAAAGTCAACTAAAAGAACGAGATCACAATAAAACAAACAAATATTGTGATCTTTAGCATTTTAACTGAATTGATTAGCAACAGGGCATTTGGTCTAGTGGTATGATTCTCGCTTTGGGTGCGAGAGGTCCCGAGTTCGATTCTCGGAATGCCCCATTGACTTTTTGAAAAACAAATGTCCTAAATGCCAGCTAACATTTCAGCAATATATAAAATTACAGACAATCCACCATTACTATTGAGCCCTGAAAGTCAACTAATAGAAATAGATCTTAAGAGGTAATTTTCTTCTTACATAATCTAAACAAGAAAACATTCTAATTTAAGAATCAATAATACTTAGAATAATTTGAGCCTATTCTAGTTGTATGTTGCCAACTTTATTAAGAGTAGAAGATCATGAAAAATGTTTAAACCACACGTAAACAACAGGGCATTTGGTCTAGTGGTATGATTCTCGCTTTGGGTGCGAGAGGTCCCGAGTTCGATTCTCGGAATGCCCCATTGACTTTTTATAAAACAAATGTCCTAAATGCCAGCTACCCATTCATGTATATAAAATTACGGACAATCTACCTTTACTATTGAGCCCTGGAAGTCAACTAATAGAAATAGATCTTAGAGGTAATTTTCTTCTTAGATAATCTAAACAAGGAAACATTATGATATAAGAATCAATTATACTTAGAATAATTTGAATCTATTCTAGTTGATCCTATGTTGCCAACTTTATCAAGAGTAGAAGATCATGGAAAATGTTTGAACCATACGTAAACAGGGCATTTGGTCTAATGGTATGACTCTCGCTCTGGGTGCGAGAGGTCCCGACTTTGACTGTCGGAATGCCCCATTAAAATTTATAAGAAAACGATTGTGTTTTTTTCAGAAAAATTGCATAGTTTATTCAGTCTTAGCTCTATCACAGATGATGATCAAGTAAAAACCACATATTACCCTTTCATGCCAGCCAAAGAAATTGTTATGTGCTTAATGCAAAGAAAAGAAGTACATACCAGTCTTTCACTTCCAATCAGTAAGTATTTTTAACCGGTACCCTTCCTACAAGGAAGACCATCCTGTTTACTTAGCATCCAGGTTCATAAAGAAAGACCTGCAGAAACAGTAAAAAAATTTATTAAGAATTTACCAGTTAAGCAAACGGAACCATAAATCTCTGAAAGAAAAGAGAGACGCATTAACTGAACAACATAGTAAACAGGGCATTTGGTCTAGTGGTATGATTCTCGCTTTGGGTGCGAGAGGTCCCGAGTTCGATTCTCGGAATGCCCCATTGACTTTTTACTCGGCCAATGCCTTCAGAACAAACTGATGTATATATGACCAAAATCAGGAATAGCCTTTAGATACATCCGATCTGCAATTCTTGCCAAAAGGACTAGAAATCAGGAATAGCTTTTAGATAGTGTAAAGCCCAAATATAGAGCTAGAGAAAACATATGTCTGATAGAGCAGCAAATGACTCATCCAAAGGAATACCCTAGTTTATAACCATGGATTTTGTATAGCAGCATGATCAAGTCAAAGTTTTAAGATCATGATGAACCAAACTACTTAAAGGTCTAATGTGTGATACTATGATCTAAAAATCCATCAAATCATATTTACCTGAAACATTTCCATTAAGAGCATGCCATAAACCAGAATACCAGTCTAAAGAAAATACAAATGATCACATCAGTGGATTTTAAGCTAAAAGCGAACTCATAGCAAAGATATAAGATAATCCTATCCAGCCTAAAATATTCACAAAAAAGTCAAGTAAGAGAACAAGATCACAAAATGACCAAATAATATCTTCAACACTGTAACTTATTTATATATAAACTGCGCATTCGGAATACTGGTATGATTCCCGCTTCGGATAAGAGAGATCCCAAGTTCAATTTATAGAATGCCCCATTGACTGCGAGTCTTTTTGTCTAAAAAACTAAAACTGTTTCAAGAAAGGTAAGGAAACATGTAGATTAGTTAACTGAATAACACCAACAACAGGGCATTTGGTCTAGTGGTATGATTCTCGCTTTGGGTGCGAGAGGTCCCGAGTTCGATTCTCGGAATGCCCCACTGAACTTTTGGAAAACAAATGTCTAAATGCCAGTGAACAATTTCTACATATAAATTTACCTTGATACCTCATTTTTGCAAGATAGCATTTGGTACTCAATAGTCAGCATTGTCCTATTTTTATCAATAATAAAACACACACCCACACCACTTATAGTCAACTAATTCAACTAGATCTTAGTTTCATTCCTAGATTTTCTAACCATAGAAAAAACAACAAGAACAATTTAAACTTATTGTATAATGCAAGCCTCATCAGGAATATCTAAAGGAAAGAAACACAAGGAAATTTCTGGTAGAAACAGAGTAAAGCGTGTATTCTCTTTAGAGGGTTAAATAACAGTACCAATGGTTCAATGTAAATACATCAACAACAGGGCATTTGGTCTAGTGGTATGATTCTCGCTTTGGGTGCGAGAGGTCCCGAGTTCGATTCTCGGAATGCCCCGTTGGCATTTTCCAAATTTTATGCCCTGTTGACATTTTCCAAATCTCAGAAAAGGGAAGGAAACAAAGAGAATGCCTGACTAGATAACAACAGCAACAGGGCATTTGGGTAGTGGAATTATTCTGTAAAGCATATGCTCTACACATAAATGCCAGCAGAAATTTCTTTGAAAATCAACCTTGATCTAAACATAGATTCTTTACAAAAACTTATTTAAACTACAGACCAAAGCATCCTCTTTCATTTGAGCAAGAAGAAATCCAAAACAGAAGCTGCTAAGACTAAAATATTGATCTACTAAAATTCAACTATGCACCAGATCAGAATGTGATCAAATTTTCAACCTTTCCACTAAATTGCTTAACAACAGGGAATTTGGTCTAGTGGTATGATTCTCGCTTAGGGTGCGAGAGGTCCTGAGTTCAATTCTCGGAATGCCCCGTTGACATCTTCCAAATTTATAACCCGTTGACATTTTCCAAATCTCAGAAAAGGGAAGGAAACAGAGAGACTGCTTTAGCTAAATGACAACAACAGGGCATTTGGTCTAGTGGTATGATTCTCGCTTTGGGTGCGAGAGGTCCCGAGTTCGATTCTCGGAATGCCCCATTGACATTTGGTGCCTGATTTTTTATATATCACATTAAGGTGTCAACTATGTAATTTTACCTAAAACTTCACAAAAATTATCTACATATTGCCTAGAAAGTCAGACAATAACTTAGCATTAGTTATAGCAGCATGATAAAGTCAAATGTTAAGACAAGCAACATCATAGTGAATTGAACTACTGGAAAAGTTTCAAAGGATTGAAATGTAGGACGAGAGGACTAACTCTTCTAATGGGTTTTTTGGGAAGAGGTTTGAACAAAATGTAGCATTCTAATTTCAGTTAAAGAGATTTCATAGAATAGTCTAGGAATATCCTATTCAGACTAATAATATTTACTCAAAGTCAACTAATAGAACAAGATCACAATACGACAGAATAATGTGATCCTCAGCATTATAAGTAACTTGCTTAGCAACAGGGCATTTGGTCTTGTGGTATGATTCTCGCTTTGGGTGCGAGAGGTCCCGAGTTTGATTCTCAGAATGCCCCGTTGACTTTATAGAAAACATATGTTCCAAATGCCAGTGAACAATTTCTACATTAAGTACTTCAACAGTGAGTATATGTCATATATTCATTTATAGTAATTACAGACACCTCTTAAAGTAAACTAATAAAACTAGATCTAAGACGTAGTTTCTTTCCAAGGTTATCTAAACAAGAAATTTATTACGAAGGAAAAAGTAGAACAGTTTGAACTTACTGTATGTTGCAAGCCTCATCAGGAATTTCGATAGGAAAGAAAACACAAGTAAATTTCCAGTAAAATCAGAGGAATGTACTCTATGTAAGAGGGTTAAATAACATTACCAATGCTTCAATGTAACTAAATCTACAACAGGGCATTCCGAGGATCCAGTTCAAAACTCTTACACATCAATCTGTATTTGGTGTCTGATTTGACACCAAGTAAGGATTTTAACTATGTGAATTTACCTAAAACTTCACCAAATAGTTACACATCAATGATTTTTCATGGAAAAGGTTCGATCTAGAAATATCATCAGAATTTCGGTTAAAAAGAGTTTCATAGAATAGATCTAGGAATATCGTATTCGGACTAAAGTATCACTCAAAGTCAACTAAAAGAACGAGATCACAATAAAACAAAAAGATATTGTGATCTTTAGCATTTTAACTGAATTGATTAGCAACAGGGCATTTGGTCTAGTGGTATGATTCTCGCTTTGGGTGCGAGAGGTCCCGAGTTCGATTCTCGGAATGCCCCATTGACTTTTTGAAAAACAAATGTCCTAAATGCCAGCTAACATTTCAGCAATATATAAAATTACAGACAATCCACCTTTACTATTGAGCCCTGAAAGTCAACTAATAGAAATAGATCTTAGAGGTAATTTTACATAATCTAAACAAGAAAACATTCTAATATAAGATTCAATAATATTTAAAATAATTTGAGCCTATTCTAGTTGTATGTTGCCAACTTTACCAATAGTAGAAGATCATGAAAAATGTTTAAACCACACGTAAACAACAGGGCATTTGGTCTAGTGGTATGATTCTCGCTTTGGGTGCGAGAGGTCCCGAGTTCGATTCTCGGAATGCCCCATTGACTTTTTATAAAACAAATGTCCTAAATGCCAGCTACCATTTCATGTATATAAAATTACAGACAATCTACCTTTACTATTGAACCCTGAAAGTCAACTAATAGAAATAGATCTTAGAGGTAATTTTCTTCTTAGATAATCTAAACAAGGTAACATTCTGATATAAGAATCAATAATACTTAGAATAATTTGAACCTATTCTAGTTGATCCTATGTTGCCAACTTTATCAAGAGTAGAAGATCATGGAAAATGTTTGAACCATACGTAAACAGGGCATTTGGTCTGATGGTATGATTCTCGCTCTGGGTGCGAGAGGTCCCGACTTTGATTGTCGGAATGCCCCATTAAAATTTATAAGAAAATGATTGCGTTTTTTTCAGAAAAATTGCATAGTTTATTCAATCTTAGCTCTATCACAGATGATGATCAAGTAAAAACCACATATTACCCTTTCATGCCAGCCAAAGAAATTGTTATGTGCTTAATGCAAAGAAAAGAAGTACATACCAGTCTTTCACTTCCAATCAGTAAGTATTTTTAACCGGTACCCTTCCCACAAGGAGGACCATCCTGTTTACTTAGCATCCAGGTTCATAAAGAAAGACCTGCAGAAACAGTAAAACATTTTATTAAGAATTTACCAGTTAAGCAAACGGAACCGTAATCTCTGAAAGGAAAGAGAGACGCATTAACTGAACAACATAGTAAACAGGTCATTTGGTCTAGTGGTATGATTCTCGCTTTGGGTGCGAGAGGTCCCGAGTTCGATTCTCGGAATGCCCCTTCGACTTTTTGAAAAGCAAAGGTTCAAGATGCCAGCTAACATCTCATCAATACATAAAATTGCAGACAGTACATCTATAATTTTAAGGCCTGAAAGTCAACTAATAGAACTAGTCTAGCACGTAATTTCATTCTTGGATAATCTAACAAGAAAACATTCCACTATAAGATTAAAAAACAAGATGTAGAAAACTTAGGAGTTACTATAGCTGTATGCTACCAACTTCATGAAGAATAGAACACTCAAAGGAAAAACCCCAAGAGTTTATTTCCCTAATAACAGAGTCAAGTGTCACATCTCTTTTCCATATGTCTGAACAACAACACAATGATTGACTGGAACTGTGTCAACAACAGGGCATTTGGTCTAGTGGTATGATTCTCGGTTTGGGTGCGAGAGGTCCCAAGTTTGATTCTCGGAATGCCCCATTGACATTTTAAATAAATGGTCCTGAATTTAAGCAGAAGTTGAATAAAAGATCAGAACTTTGTCTAGTCCTAGAATTTTTTACAAATCTTTTTCCAGTCGAGGACCATATATGTATCGCTCTTTATAATGAAAACAAAAGGCGCCTTAAAGTTTAATTTTTAAGTGCTCAAGGCAATAATATATGAAAGCATAATGAAATCACGCTCAATCAATATATATTTTACCTCATAAACTTCATACAGGGAGGACCATCATGTTACACAAGCTTCCCGATACACAAAGATACGGGCTGCAGAAAAAGCAAATAAATTGTGATTCAGCATCAAACACAAAGGCAATGGGAAACAACAAATCCTAAAGATGGAAAATAATACAAACAGAAATCATTAGCGAGGTGCAAGAAGTCTGAAGTTTGATGCGTAGAAAGCCCCTTATTTATCTTAAAACAGATGCACTAAAAACAGCTCAGGTTTATACCATGCATCTCTTTGTTTGCTAAGGAATTCGTATACATCAGTGAACAATGTGTATTTACATAAAACTCCACCAGCATAGATTCACAGAACAAACCACCAAACAGTATTTTTGATGGTCCCAGTAACATCTTCGCATCGGAGATAAAATATATAGAACTTAAGCCAACTACAAATTTCCAGATACATCAAGCAAGAGACCCTTCAATAGGACAAGCATTGGGTGTAAATCTGTAGTGTATATATCGTTCCTTTGCCAATAAGAGACTTTAATACCAAACAGAATATCTGAACAAGATAGCTGTTAGGTCAAGTAGTGGGCATATTCGTGTTCTAAATGCAAGAAGTCTTATGGTTCTAGCACAAAAATTCTAGGATACAAAGACATTTCCGCCTTAAAATTTTAACCTAGAAGAGGCGACAACTAATCAATACACACTTACATAGCATACTGAATTTTCCCTTTAGGCTGTGAAAGGTTCTCCAAACTCCGCGAAATCTGATGCTGAAAGCCAAGATTCATCCCCACATATCAGGTGGACTCAGTCTTATAACTGTGAGCAAAAAAAGCTGGTTTAGGTATTTCGTCGAACAAGTGGCAGGCGTGCAGTATGATAATTGATGAACATATTCCAAAGTTTGACTAAACGGTGGATCTTTCTATATATCTGGTTTGACTAAACCGGAGCTGCATCAAAATCATATTCATTCAACCTGGTTTAACTAAACCGTAACTGCGTCAAATCAACGGGACAAATCAACCGACCTTTTTATGTACTATATTTAAAACCCTAAAAACGCGCTTTGTCATAACTCCCGTCTTTGTTTCGCGGTAGCGACAATGGCTGCTTCTTCTTCTCGGGTCGTCTTTCTCATGGAATCTGGTTTCTCCTTCCCCTTGTTGTGTTTCTATTTTCGGCGGATGCAACTGCCCTTAAAAGCGTTAGTCCTGGCGAGCCAGCTCTGAATGTTAGCCTTTCTCCGTGTGAGCGAATTCGAGTTTCAGGCTACTCGAGAACCAAATTAGGGAAATATTCAAACTCTATTAGGGTAAACTTGGCTCCGATCCCAGAGAAGTTACACAGCAATAGTTCAAGTCTGTGTTCACCGGAACGCTTCACTTAGCATGTGCAGGTGTGAGAAATCTGATTGGAAAAATCTTCAGAAAGGAAAGCTATGGACCTATGTCATGTCCCCATATGATAAACAATACATTGATGCTAGATTTAGTGGTAGTGAATGGGAATCCTTTGGCTCAATGGTTACCATCAACATTGCAGAAGATTTTCAACAATGGCGGATTGTTAGTTTAGTGGTTGGACTGATTTTGATCTTGTTAGCACCAGTTGTTAGCAGCTGGCTTCCGTTTTACTATACGAGTTCTATGGCTATCGGAGTTTTTCTCGTCGTTCTGGTTATTATTTTCCAGGTTATGAAGCTTTTGCCTACTGGAAGGAAAAATGTAATATATCTTGCATTTTATGGATCTGTGGTTGGAGCTGGATCGTTCATTCTACATCAATTCTCGATGATGGTGAACATGATTCTTGTAAATTTCGGGTTGAGTGAGGACATGTATAATCCGGTAGCGATAATGGTGCTTGTGGGGATAGTCATTTCCGGAGCTGCTTTCGGATTTTGGACTGTGAGGAAATTTGTTGTTTCGAAAGAAGATGGAGGAGGTGTAGATGCGAGTGTTGCACAATTTGTGAAATGGGCGATGCGTTCTGTCGCCGCCACGTTTATTTTGCAGAGCAGTCTTGATACACCTTTGGCAATGGGAGCTTTGGTTTCAGCTAGCTTACTAGCTTTTCTTATCAGCAAATTGAAAAACCTTGTAGTTCAAAACCATTCGGCTGGTGCTCTTGTTGTTCAAAGACATCAAATGCGAGGACGAGCTGAATTCCTTAGACGCCCTGGAGGAGGTGGACTATGGAAGAATGTTAGGACTGTACCTTCATTTTCAGGCTCTCCTTCTTACGGTGTGATCTCACCATCTTCAGTTAACCGAAGAACACCGAACAAAAACCAAGATTACTATTCTACATTCCACAGGACGTCAAACCGGCAGAAGATGTCGAAGGAAGAGTATGAAGAGTTGACACAAGAAACGACACGGGAAGCCATGGCAGGACTTGCAGCTTCTCCAGGATTCAGTGATTGGGTAATCGAGCATGCTGATAGAATCAAGTTGCTTCCCTCTGATAACTATGATGATGAATTGGGTAGTGAATCAGATTCAACCGGTGAACAACCGTGGACAGGATTATTTTGGTAGAGCATAAACATTCCAGGCAACACTTTACTTCTTGCACCACACAACGCTTCTCATTAACTTGCCATTAATCATCTTGTAAGGTACTTACAGCATTCGGAGAGTTTAAAGGATAGGTAGGAGTTAGTGTTAGGGCTTAGAATCAATCTTTTGTAATTGAATTATCACATTTTTACAATTAAGCATCCCAGATGCCTTAGTTGGTTGATTATGTAGTAACAAAATTTAGTCAATTTGTTTTACCCATAGTGGGTGTTGGTGAAACCATAACAATGTAAATGTTTTTTTTATATATATGCTATAAACCAGAGTTGTGTTAATCTTTCATAATAATAAAAAGTGCTGTTCTGTTAAGTCAAAAAGACAATTGAATCCAAACCTGGACCGAATCATGTACCTATAATTTCGTTCGGTTCCATAATTTATAATCCAAAAATCGTAATTGGACACATCCTACATAGTCAATAACCAATTAAACCAGAACCAGAATCGGATTACTTTGTGAATCCAAAAAGATTGATGTCATCTAGATTGTCAGAACATGTCAAGGTTCAAAAGGGCAAGTTTTGCTCTCAAAATGATAAAGACATGAATACCATAGTGTCTACAATGGAAGGTGAACCTAACCTGTCTTCCAAATCCTAGCTTGAAGGTGATTTCTGCCAAAACAGAAGATTTATCCATAACCAGAACTCACCAGTAAAAGATTAACCAAGTTGATGACAAAAAAGGAATCTCCAACAATCTTCCAAAAAACTGGAAGATTCATGGAATATACAGAGAATCAGTAGAAACTCGCATGTAATTTCATTGTCTTCTAGCAGAAGCAGACTCGTTACTTGTCTAGGAGAAACATATTCAGGAAAGACTCTTCACTAATGCATACAATTTAGGGTACATCAATTTAGGGATCTTCTCCGATTCTCATCCTGCACATTGTTTTACAAGCATTAATACTTGAGAGGAAATGGAAACATCTATAGCTGAAGTGACTTTGATATTAAATTGAGCGGAAACTTACAATAAAGTGTGCCTGAAGCAGAGTTTGCACTTCTGCAGTATTTGGTGTAGGATTAATGCTCCTCTGTCCCATCAGACTCCTAACAAAGAAATTACCCGAGGAGATGGCTGCACTAAATAGTACATACAGCATAAATTCCACAGAAATGGCTTCAAACCTAACAACATAACAAAAGAAGAAGCATGCTTTGAGGCATTAGCACAGGTCATACGAGAGAGCATTCAAAAGGTACAAGACCTGATGTGTAAGTAATATGGCTTTCTATAGGTAATATTTTGGAACAACCCTCCCAGATCGTATTCACCATTTCAACAATGTGTATCTACCTAAAACTCCACCAAAACTAATTTAAAACAGTAAACCAGAAAATCAACTGGTAAAATTTCTGACGGGTAACCAGCATCCTTGAAAATCAGACACAACATATATTGAATTTATACCAACTATTAGTTTTAAAAGAAAAGAATATAATGGCAAATGTTTGAACCATACTGCATAAACAACAGGGCATTTGGTCTAGTGGTATGATTCTCGCTTTGGGTGCGAGAGGTCCCGAGTTCGATTCTCGGAATGCCCCTTTGACTTTTTGTCAAATACAAGTTCTAATGCTTCAGACTCATTACATACAAATTTATATGTGCTCCCAGATTAAGCATAGATATCATTCATCATTTCAACAATGTGTATCTTCCTAAAACTCCACCACACTAAAATTAAAAACAATACACCAGAAAGTCAACTGATAGAATTTCTATGGGTCATCAAAATCCTTAAGCATCAGACATGAATTAGACTAAATTTATGCCAACTATCAATATAAAAAGCATAAAAGATCACAGAAAATGTTTGAACCATATTGCATAAATAACAGGGCATTTGGTCTAGTGGTATGATTCTCGCTTTGGGTGCGAGAGGTCCCGAGTTCGATTCTTGGAATGCCCCATTGACTTTTTTTGAAGAAAATGATTATGTTTTTAGCAGAAAATTTTCATACTTAATTAGTCTCATCTCTATCACAGATGTTAATCATGAAAGAACCACATATTACCCTTTCATATCTGCCAAAGGAATTATTATGCGCTTAATGCAAAGGAAAGAAGTACCCACCGTTTTCTAATCAGTAAGTATTTTATTCAGTTCCATTCATACAGAGAGGACAACCCTGTTTCTTGAGGATCCAGGTTCACAAAGAATGAGCTGCACAAACAGTAATAAATTTTATTCAATATTTCCGCTAAAACAAAAAGAGCAATAAATTTCTGAAAGAAAAGAAAGATGAATTAACTAAACAACAAAGTAAACACAGGGCATTTGGTCTAGTGGTATGATTCTCGCTTTGGGTGCGAGAGGTCCCGAGTTCGATTCACGGAATGCCCCTTTGACTTTTTGTCAAAGACATGTTCTAATGCCAGATCAGACTCATTACATACAAATTTATATGTGCTCCCAGATTAATCAGATATAATTCATCATTTCAACAATGTGTATCTTCCTAAAACTCCACCACACTAATCTAAAAACAATACACCAGAAAGTCAACTGATAGAATTTCTAATGGGTCATCAAAATCCTTAAGCATCAGACATGAATTAGACTATATTTATGCCAACTATTAATATAAAAAACATAAAAGATCACAGAAAATGTTTGAACCATATCGCACAAACAACAGGGCATTTGGTCTAGTGGTATGCTTCTCGCTTTGGGTGCGAGAGGTGTCGAGTTCGATTCTCGTAATGCCCCATTGACTTTTTTTGAAGAAAATGATCATGTCTTTAGCAGAAAATTTTCATACTTAATTAGTCATATCTCTATCACAGATGTTAATGAAGAAAGAACCACATATTACCCTTTCATTTCAGCCAAAGAAATTATTATGTGATTAATGCAAAGGAACTTTAAATATGGAATACATTGAACTTACATCAATTGTATAGTTCCCGCTTCATCAAAAGGAAAAGACTTGAGCGTCAACTTTAAACCTTGAAAGATTTTGTTAAATCTTAAGGGCAAAAATCTATCAATTAAAAAGATCTACAGCCCTGAGACAGAGGACACTTACAACTGCTGTGCATCACGGGATTCTCCATGAATGAGCAGCAAGAATAGAAATATGTAGCTAACGAAGAATCCTGCCTTTAGATCAAGTCTCCAATGGGACTTTTTTAAAGATTTCTATCAAAATTCATGCATTTAGTATCAAAGCCATTAGCAAAGAAAAATACTCCCAACACAGAAACATATAAAACCAAAATTTCGATATGACTAAAATTCGGTCACAGGGTTAACTACAAGGCAAAAGGTAAACCTAATTGAACAAACCATTGAAACAGTCCAGATATAACAAGGTCACTACTACTACGTGAATGCACAACAATCGCTATCAACATGATTTAATAAAAATCATAAGGTTCATAAAGCAAGTTTGCTTTTAGATTTGTTCAGTATATATATATATTTAGCACAAGTTCTACAATGGAAAATGAATGTCTGAAGGAAATCATGAGTTGTACTCCATATCCATGATTGAGGCTGATGCTTGCCCAGAATCATAACCAGCAACTGTTCTCTGAAGCAGAATTGAGCATTACGTTGGTACATCTGAGAATGAAGCTTAGAAAAAGTTTTAAAATGGTTATATCAACTTCAAAAAATACATACTGACCTAGATCATGACGAATGGAAACCCTCCAATTATCTACTGACAAACAGAAGCTTCTGGAAACCTCTCATGAGATGCCCCAGCAGGACATAATCTGGAGCTCCAGCTTCTGTGTCTGCATATATACAAGCAAGTACCATAGTTCTCCATTCACTGATACATAGAATCGTTTGAATGGAGTGTTATTGTCTTCTTGATGATCTTCTGGCGGGAGAAGCCTAATCTAGGAAAACATTATTCGGGAAAATATGTTCATTAAGGCATACAAGTATTTCTTTCTACCATTTTAGGGTACTTAAACTTAGGGCACTGCTCAATGAAAGAAGGTGGTCTTTGATAAGTCACAGATGCAGCTCTGATCAAGATCCCAGCAGTTAAGCCCGATATCATATAATCCTTATCTACTGTTTTGTAGTCAAAGTAATGGATCAAATACTTTTCGCCCATCCACTCTCTCTCTTCAGATCTACGGTTCTCATCCTGGACAAAAAAAAAGTTAAAACAATTATGCTTCAGAAGGGAAGAAACAACTACAGCTTAAGTAGCTTGATAAAAAACAAGAGGAACCTTAAGGAACATTTCCAAAGGTGCATCAAACACAGCTTCAACTTCCCCAGGATTTGGTTTCGGATTGAATTTTGTTTTGTCCCTCAAAATTCCTATCACAGGAATTACTCTTAGGAGATGCTGTAAGAAAATGACGCACAGATTAGAGAAATATCTATCAGAGAGGGATAATTATGCATCTCGTGATTCAGAAAAATAAAAGAAAGCCAGATATACGGAAGAGAACATTTGCCTTAGACCTTAAAAATAACAAAAAGGCATTATTCTGTCGTCTTAATATAACTCATTCTCAAGAACATCCAGGATCAACAACTAGATAGCATTCAAGAACATCACTTTAGCTACAGATCTCTGCTACTACAATCTGAGATAAGCTAAAATGGAGGTTCTCAAAACAAAACTAAATAGAGGCACTGATAAGTCGCACTATGTCTAATCTTGATGTTCATTCACAGATCAGCAAGATAGTCAATCCCAAATTCTGATCTCAGTAAGAACATGTATCCCCGATAAGACAAAAAGAATTGGGAGCACTATTTTAATACCTTAGAGAGAAATGGCTCAAGAAAAGTGACAACATCAACAAGTGAAGGGTCCAATCCAATCTCTTCCTCAGCCTCTCTGGTTGCAGTCATCCCATCATCTTTATCATCCTCCTCAGCTTTACCACCTGGCAGTGAAACTTCTCCTACAACAAAAAACAACACCCTTGAACGCTATCATGAGCAGTAAACTGATAACAACCACCTCAAAATTAGTCCAAACACACTCTGTTTTACAAATCTTCACGCACCACTCAACAGTGAAGAATCTGCATAACCATTCTTTATCGCATTAAAAAAATCAGGGAAGTCAACGATTCCAAGTTCAAAGACAAAACCTTTAAATCTACTCTAAGTCTTCCGTAATCCACTCCTACTCAAATAAAAAATCAAAAACGACCAGATGTTATCAGAAGACAAACCCGAGTGAGAAGACAATCTGGAAGACCTCTTAGTGAGGATGACACGCAAATCCCCATCGTCTCCTTCGAAGATACAGATCAACACAGCCGCTCTCTTGGGTCTGAACCTCTCGGGGTCTTTCGAAACCGGAGCCAGAGATTCCTGAAATCCAACCTGTGAAACCACTTTCCCGGCAGTCTCCTGGTCAGTCTGCATCTCCTCGGTGTCGTCTTCGAATGACGAAGAAGGCGGCGACTTGTAGCAGCGGAGTTGATGGGCCAAGGCGGCGAGTCGAGAAGACCCACCACCAAAAGAGGAAGTCGCCGTCACCGCAGGTTCCATGGATTGACAGAGAAAAATTGTTCGTAATAGTGAGGGAACCCTACGGTACAGCAAAAACATCAAATCCGATTTGAGGAAATGGATTCTGTGTGTAATCATAACAATCCCAAAAATCAATTAATTCAACAAAGAAAAAAATGTCCTAACTTTAACAAGCATGTCCGAGAAATTGCAATATTTGGTTTGGTTCGGTTTAGTTTGTTTCTGGTATAACTTCCGGTTTAATGTGAATCAAATAAAATATCAGTTATATGTGTCTTAGGTAGATTGCTAAATCAACACTGACAATCATTTTTGACATATATAAATTGTTAGGTAGCTTATTACAACTAAAAATCTTAATACTCTTAGAGCTGGTAAACCACCATTTACAAATTCAACCTACTCATTGAAGAGTAGGCACATCAAATGGACTTTTTTCAAATATAAAACAAACGATTGCAATTATTCTTGTATTCTAATATACATTACGCATAATAGAATTTTATTTCGTATTTGTGATCAAACTTTTTTGTTAAATAGGAATTCTATTTATTATACATTGTAAAATTGTATTATCATAATAACCATGTAAAGTAACTGCTACAATATAGTCTTTGAACCTAGTCTTAAATCTTTAAATTGAGCCAAAAACCTATGTATTCTTCTTCTCAAACTACATTATATTAGTTTATAATACTCTTCCGAGCATAATGTTTCTTGTCGTGGTTAAATTCCTAACTTCTTTTTTTGTCCCTTGGCGTTTTGTAAGTGCAGGTGTCCAGATCAAAGAAAGGACAAAAGAATTAACGTAGATTAATAATATTCGAATCAGACAAGATTAAAATTAGAGTTGTAAAACGAAGAAAAATAAAATGGGAGAAAAAGAAGAGAACAAAGGAGAGGAAATCATCACAGCTGTTTACAAGGTTCATCTTCATTGTCGGAAATGAGCATGCGACATTAAAATGCCTCTCCTTCGATTCCAAGGTTAGGCTTAACACAAGTCAGATAAGAAGTAGTTTTTCACTGTTTCTCTTAATTGAGTCTCCTCATGTCTTAATTTTGAGCTTTGGATGTGGAGTATTGAGTTGTTATATATCATTTGCTTTCTCCTGCATGTCCTTTACACTTCTCTCTTCAGGAGCTGGTTTGCATGGCGCTTATATGTTAAAGTGGTCGATACTAACTTATGCATAGGAAAAGTACACCTTCATAGAGCTGAATTCGAAGTCTAAGCATTCAGACATTTTTGCAATTATAAGAAAGTTTATAGTATTGTGAAAATACGATTTCTTATAGATTATAAGCACTTAGACTTTTTTTTGCAGTTAAAGAAAAAAGTGGTTTATAAGATTTTTTAGAATTTTCTTTGTGAGTAGCAAAAATCCCTATTTCCATAGTAAAATTTAAATAATATTTTTCAGTACTGAAAATGTGCATTTTATATCTATATTTATTTAAAGAAAACTCATATTTTAGTAGGTGTAACACCATAGTATATATATTGATAGGTATTGCTGAATAATTAACTAAATTTTAGGTGTACATAATGTGGACTTTGATTTGGAGAAGAATGAGGTGAAAGTAAAAAGGAAAATAGAAGTAGCGAAGATTCACAAACAAATTGAGAAATGGAGCAAGAAAAAAGTTGAACTCATCTCTCCAAAACCATCTGAGGCTAAAAAAACCACCACAACTACTACAACAACAACACCGAGGTTAAAAAGGTAATTTACCTTCCATAATCTCATATCATTACTATATCATATGCAATATGTGTGTTTGATAATTAATGCCAAGATTTGTGTTTCATTATCCAAAGGATGTTATTTGTACGACGGTACTAAAGGTACACATTCATTGCGCACAGTGTGATAGAGATCTTCAAAAGAAACTCTTGAGGCACAAAGGTAAGATAAAAATAGAGTTGGAATATACGTTTGAAATGTAAACTAAGTGGTGGTGGTCTACTTGTTTCTACTTCAGAAAAAAAAAAATATCATGTTGGTTTAGGTTAGGTATCAATTCCCCTCAAACACGAAATTGTTAGTTATTTCTATTTGGTCAAGAGCTTTTACATGACCTTCTCCATACTCTAGAAAAATTTTGGGTTTCGGTGTGGAACCTCTTAATTTACCCCAAAAAATTTTGAAATGTAGCATTGTAAGGGTTGAACATATACAATAAAACTCCAAAATCTTAATTTACCATTGACTCATTAGTGAAGTGAATCCGATTCTAACTTGATTATTTTGGCAGCTATTCACACTGTAAAAACGGATACAAAGGCACAAACCCTAACGGTACGAGGGACGATTGAATCCACAAAACTTTTAACCTATATAAAGAAGAAAGTTCACAAACATGCAGAGATCGTAAGCTCAAAGACAGAAGAGGAGAAAAAGAAAGAAGAAGTGGAGAAGAAAAAGAAGGAAGAAGAGAAGAAGAAAGAAGTGATAAAAGTGGAAGTGACCAAAACGACTAATCAAGTTGTGGAGTTCAAAGAGAAAGTGAAAACTGAAGGTCAAAAAGACAAAGATGGAAACATACCTTACTTTGTCCATTCTGTCTCCACAGTTTTTTAGTGATGAAAACCCTAATGCTTGTTGCATTGTCTAGTTAAGCAGTTAATAGTTGGTCATGTTAGTTCATATATATGAGAAATCATACACTATATATTATAAGTAAATCAATGATCATAGTGATGTTGATCATGTTGTAATATTAATTAGAAACGGAATCGCACACACAGATATTTAAGGTGATAAATTAAATAGTTACTGTCAAATTATGAATAATGTGGAGTAATTATGAATGAGATAGAATTGAGTAGAACATAGAAAATAGGTGAATTATTCCATTTCACTAACTCTCATCTAAAAATCATAGATGAATAATTTTTCTCTATTTATTTATAAGAAAACATGTTTTCTTAATTCTTTGATATAAGTCGCCATGTTTTTGCAATATTACCCAACATTTCCAAAGTTTTAAGTCAAACATGTAAAATCACAAATTAAAATTAATATAACTTAATAGTCACCACCTTTTAAAATTTTAGTAAATAACACATCAAATTCTCAAGCAATAAGAAATACAAATTTATTCTTAAAAGTTTTAATATATAACGTATGTAATAGTATAATCTCATCGAAGATTTCCTATGAGGATTATATTATACATTATTAATGGTAATTTTAAAAAGAAAATCAGAAAAATGTCATCAAAAATGTTATATGAACGTTTGCAAGATTATAAAAAATGCTCTTATGTTTCACCTCATCAAAAATGCCCCGTTTTTTGAGTTAAAAAGACAAAACTGGCTTTTGTTTTTGGAAAAAATGGCACGATGGAGAGAATGACAAGATATACATATCCATATTCATATGAGATATATGTCCATGTCTATTTTAATGAAATTGTATATATCCATATAACATTGGTTGGCTATGGTTATATGAGATATATGTCCATGTCTAGAAGTTGAAATTGGATTAGTCCATGTATATGTAGTTTATTATCGTTAAAAGGAATATGTCCACGTTTTATATAACCATGTCCAGAAGTTGAAATTGTATTAGTTTATACCTATGTAGTTCATTATCATTAAAAAGAATATGTCCACGTCCATGCCCCAAAGATAAAAAAAAATATAATTGGAGAGAGAAAAATGTTCGGGCATTTTTGATGATTATGAACAGTAACAAGATAATTTTGATGATTTAGTTTGAAAATATGTATTTTCTTAATTTTCTCTTTTTTTTAGTAGAGTATGTTGAACAATTTCACTCAGGAAAAAATTATTGAATGCTTTATTCATACAATATCTAATCATATATCTTCATTTCATAATGGGTTTTTGTTTCCATAATCGCAGACATTCTATGGATTAACAATTTTGAATTTTTTCTTTAAGCATTTGAGTTTCTCCAATCTAGAAAATTAAACACCTAATATAGTTTGAATCTTAAAATAAATCAATTTTCATAATTATTACTCGCTTCCAAATATAATTTTATGAATACAATTTGTAATGAAATTGTTATTATATTTTTTTTCTATCATCAGTATTGTGAGGTTTTTATTATGAATACAAATTTGTGACGTTTGTATTGTAACTATTTTACAATCATCTAAAATTTGGAAGAATATGTATGACAAAATATATGTTATCATGATGAAATATTATGTTTGAACTTGAAAGATAGTGATACTATACTATGAGACATAAAACATAAAAATAGTCAAATTCAAATTCGTGAATAGTACTATATCATTAACTCGGTGGTATACTATCATTTTGAGGGTGTGATTCAAAACCAAAAGGTTAGATTGGTGATTTTTTTTCCATAGTAATATTTATACAAAATAGATGTTTTATACCATATAAAATAGAATAGTAGAATGTTATGCATTATATACACAAAAATAATTTGATATGATAAGTATAAAGTTTCAAAAGTAATTATTTGTTTGCAACCACAATTTGCGACTATAATAGTTTAAATTATTTCTTAAAACTGGGACAAGGAAAAAAGGATATATAACCTTGTTAAGCTCTCTTGACTTAGTAGTCCATTTTTAATAAGGTTTTGAAGAGAAAACATCTCCAAGTGCTTTTGAACTTCCTAGGATCTGCTTCTTCACTAGCTCCTGCATAGAAAAATAAAATGATAGATTCAGATTTGGCTTGTGTAAACTACATTACACTTACCAGCAACATAATTCCATATAATAAATATAAATTTTCAAAAGTAACTTTTTATTTTTGAAAAATATTCAAATCCTAGTATATGTACAAAATGTATATATATTTTTGGAAATATAATTTAAATTTGATTTGATTTTTTTATAGAAGATATATGGTAAATACAATTGTATGAAAAATGAAAAAAAAAAAACAGAAGAAAATAATGAGTTGAAATTGAAAAAAATAAAATTTATATAATTGGTAGATACTGACTAAATTGACGTATAATGTAATTCGACCATTTTTTTGGTTCATTGGTGTCAACTTACTAAGTTATTTTTTTTTGTACAAATTTAATATAATTTTCCTTCATAATAGCACATCTTACATTGCAAACTTTCTCTTTATATACAGGCATATATTTCTTTCTGCTGCATTCTATTAAACCTTTAGAAAAGGAAATTACACATAATTACTTTCTTACGTTTGACATAATTTTTTTTCATATTAGATATTGTACCAATTTAAAGTAGCCAAAATGGTTTTGAGTTTTGACAACAAAAAAACAATGAAGTGTTTGACGAGCTATCATTGATTTAGAGAAAATAAGGTATAAATTGTATATAAATACACTTTTTAATATAAACAATTTTGAAAATTTAGATAATATAAATAAACCATATCTAACAGCAAATGCGGTATACATTCTCATTATTTTCTAAAGATTTTTGTCTTGCTCTTAGTTGGTAGGTTCCTCCCAGTTTGATGTATAATCTTTGAAGCTTTTCCCTAAGTACAATAAATATTATAAGAAGCTCAATATATATTATCAAGTTAATTGGAAGATTTGTTTCTTCATTTGTGTCAGCTTTTTAAGTTAGTTTTTCATTTCTTTTTATATAAATTTAGTATTTGTTTTTGTTGCATTCTTTTAAATATTTAAAATGGAAATCACACATAATTGCTTTCTTATGTTTGATCGATTTTTTCCGGATTAGATACTGTACCAATTAAGGTGGCCAAAATGGTTTTGACTAGTATTATGAGAAATTCACAAATCACAATTTGTACGTGCAAGTGTGGACAACAACTCGATACAAATAATAAAATTAAGGTATCAGCCACAGATATAAACATTATAACAGCGACTGAAAAATCATTAAAAACATTAACATTCAAAAATTACCGGAAAAATTTATAAGACATTCTAAGAATAAAAATGTCTTAGAACGCCATTTGAGACATTTAATATACTTTAAATATATATATATATATATATATATATATATATACTAATTTCTGTAAATTGTGAGCTTATCAGAAATTTCTTGAAATAAAAGCTAAAATTTTATTCAGATTACATAAATAGATATGTGATATCATGATACAAAAAAAATAGATATGTGAAGAAAAGTAGACACAAGTATTTATAGAGAAAATCACGGAAATAAATGTGAATTCATATTTTCTCTCAAAATGGTTCATATGATGAAACCAAGATTGAGAGAAAAAAAGAGAAAAAATCTTAAGAGAGCTAAAAACATGGGACTTTTGAAAATTCTTAAAATCCCTAGAACTTTTCTACAAGAGAACCGCCGATTTCTGCTCAGATTTACTTCCATTAAATTCTCCTATTTTTTATGACTTTTTATTTCTTTCTCATTTTGCCAGAAATTTATCTCCATCACCTTTTTCTTGGCTGTATATATATATATAAAGGTAACTGTTCTCTCAATCAAGCATAACCTAGGCTAAAATGTGTAGTAAGACGAGTAGTGTAAGTTATGGAAACAGATCAGAAGAAGATGATTACTCTGGCTTGTGTCCAAAGAAACAGAAACATAACAATGGTGGAAGAAGAAGAGTCCCACGAAGAGGACCTGGTGTTGCTGAACTTGAGAAGATCCGTCTCGAAGAACAACATAATTCTCCTAATGTACAACTTCCTCTTCCTCCTCCGGAGAGATCTCAGACCACTACTGACAAAACCGGTCCGGTTTACCCCATTTCCGCCTTATTTCTCAACTGGATCTTTCCCAAATGATTTGATTCCTTCGGCTCCAGTATTTCACATGAAGCATGATTCGTCTCTTCACTACCTTCCCCCGGTAACATAATCGAAAACATCTTCGTCTATATTTTAAAAATTGATTAACATTTTAATGAATTGATTCTGTTGATTTTGTTTAACAGATGAATCTACCAAGTCCAGGGTCTGCAGGATTTTATCAGTTTATAGAGCCCCCCTTCCAACCAAACATCTTCACGTGACAATGTCTCACATTTTAACGAAGAAAAGGCAAATTATTTCAATTCAATATACTTAAAAAACAAAACCAAAGTACTTAATATTGAGTTCACTTCTTAATAATATCTGTTTCGATTATTCTCTTAATAGATTG
>JAKUCM010005570.1:0-18910 GCA_023374145.1 Lepidium sativum
AATATGTTTATAGGTTTGTCACTTCTCATGATGTTTGGGTCTCCCTTGTTGATAACTTCAACAAAAGCTTTGTTGCACGTGAGTTTGATTTGCGTCGCCGTCTTCAGTTGATAACTAACTGTGGTAAACTTTTCTCTGCCTATTTTCAAGAATTTCGTGCATTTTGTGATTCACTAAGCTCAATTGGAAAACATGTTGAAGAATCGATGAAGATTATCACCTTTATCAATGGTTTAAGTCGGGACTATGATCCTATCTCCACTATGATACATAGTTCAATGTCATGGTTTCCTCCTCCTACATTCAACGATGTTGTAGCTGATGTGGCAAGTTTTGACATACAACTTCAACCATATGAAGAAACCAATGATGTCACACCATTCTCAGCCCATCAAACTCAGCCATCAGATTCTCGTACCTATAGAGGTCGTGGAAATTCTAACAATCGTTCTAGTAATAGGGTATGTGGTGGTTTTCTCTACTCATGGTCAAGGTTTTTCTCAGCAATTTAACTCTTCGAGTTGGAACAAACCTCAGTCATCAGGTTCCAACAATGATTATCGGCCTATCTGTCAAATTTGTGGTAAAGTTGGTCGTTCAGCTCTTAAGTGTTAGATAGATTTGAGGATGTATATCAGAGTGATGATGCTCCTCAGGCTCTAGCTGCGCTTCATACATCATACAATAATGGACAAGAATGGCTATTGCATTATTGCACAAGCCGTTATTGCTAAAAACTATTGCACAAGCCTTCACACATCCTGGATGGTATCAAGCAATGGTGGATGAGTTAGAATATATTTACCAAAGCAAGACGTGGACATTAATTTTTGCCAAACAAGGTATGAACGTTTTGGGTTATCGATGGGTGTTCATTGTTAAATTAAATGCAGATGGCTCATTCCAAATATAAAAGGCTAGACTTGTTACCAAAAGATTCAACCAAGAATAAGGTGTAGATTTTACCGATGGTAAGAACATCTACAAATATGAATTGTTCTCTGTGGCTACATCTAAGAGTTGGAGTATTACTCAGTTGGATGTAAAGAATGCTTTTATGCACGAACACTTGCATGAATTCATTTTCTTGCTTCAACCTCCTGGTTATGCAGATCAATCTCTCTTTATTTATCATCATAATGGAGACACTATGGATGATATTCTCTTAACATGTACTAATCCAACTCCACTTAAGAGTTATTTCAGAATTCAATCACAAGTTAACAATGAAGGACTTGGGAGACTTACATTATATCTTGGGTATTCAAGTATAAGCTCATACCGAGGGACTGCTTATCAATCAAACAAAGTATGTTGAAGAGATTCTTCGTCATGCTAACATGTCTTAATGCAATCCAATTCATACTCCTCTTTTGTTGCGTTTTGATCATGTATACAAGGATACCACTTTTTTTTGGAACCTAGCTATTTTCGAAGCTTGGTTGGGAAGCTCCAATACCCCACTATATCTTGTCTTGACATACAATTGTTGTAGATTTTATTTGTCAACATATGCATTCCCCAACTGTATCAGATTTTGGTCTTCTCGAAAGGGTATTTCGATATCTTCGGGGAACATCTTTCATGGGTCTTCACTTTTATGAGCATAATGGTTTATCTCTGGTGGCATATAATGATAGTGATTGGGTAGGTTGTCATGACACTCGTTGATCCACCACAAGTTTTTGTGCTTTCCTTGGTGCCAATGTTATCTCATGGTCGGCTAAACGGCAACCTACGATTTCTCGTTCATCGACAAAGGCCGAGTACCATGCATTAGCCAACACCGCTTCAAAATTAGCATGGATCACTACAATTACTCGTGATCTTCATATTTCCCAAACTTAACTAGCTATGCTATGTTGCGATAATCTCTCTGCAGTTCATTTTTCGATCAATCCTATTTTTCACAATCGCTCAAAACACATTGAAGTCGACTACCATTATGTTCGTGAAATAGTTGCACTTCGTGTCTTTGAAATACAACATGTTGCTTCACCTCTGAACCTTGATGATATTTATACCAAGTCTTTTTCTCGTCGGTAGTTTCAACACTTACGCTTCAAACTGAATGTTGGTGTTCATTTTCCTCCCACCATCAATTTGCAAGGGGGGATGTAAGTACAATGGGCCAAGTCGATAAGGTTTGTAAAGGAGTCTTAGAGTTTTCTAAAATGATACTTCAATTAACAAGAAACAAATTCCTTATAAAGGCTTACAAATAAACTGAGACACGAAGCAGAGTTACCGAAACAAATGGACATTACGTCCTCAAACAAGTAGGGCCACTAAGACATGTTCCTATGACAACTAACTAATTGCATAACTGAAATATGACCAAGTCATTTAGTTGATAAACAAAGAACCTAACAATCTTAACATTCCCTTATTGAACTAGAACCTTTGACAAGATTCAATTCAAAATACTCATTCCAAATGTTGCTCTGATCTTCTCAAAGGAGGCTAACTTCAGTGGTTTAATCATTACGTCTGCCAGTTGCATCTCAGTTTGACAGTGGACTACCTTGATGATCCTTTGTTTATATAAGTCCCTCAAGAAATGATATCGGACCTTGATATGTTTTGATCTTCCATGCATAACTGCATTCTTGGACAGCTTTACAGATGAAGTGTTATCACACAACAACACCATCTCTCTGACTTGAACTTGACTAATTTCCTTCAATATCCTCTTCATCCATATGGCCTGACATGCACAAGTAGCAGGTGCTAAATATTCGGCTTCAGTACCCGAAAGAGTCACAATTGGCTGCTTTCTTGAGGACCAAGCTACAGCTCCTCCACTCATTAAAAATGCATAACCTGATGTGCTCTTGCTGTCATCTATGTCTCCGGCGTAATCACTGTAAGTGTAAGCTAAGAGGTCGCTTTCTTCTCCTCGTTTGTACCAAATCCCATACTCCAAAGTCTCTTTCAAGTACCTCATGATTCTCTTCACAGTGCCAAAATGTAACTGAGTTGGATTTGACATGAAACAATTAATGAGACTTACCGCAAACGTCATATATGGACGTGTAGCAGTGAGTACATCAAGCTCCCCATCATTTGCTTATACTACATTGAGTCAACTCTTACACCATCTTCTTATCTGCCAATTTTTTGTCCGGGAACAATTGGATTACTCACCAAGTTGAAACCTTGCGAACTTAACATTAAGTTGATATACTCCCCACCCTCTTTGTGCCGCTAAAGCTAAGATCATCCTTACAATAACTATTCGAGCTACAGGTGCAAACACCTCCGTATAGTCTATCCCATATTCTTGTGCATAACCCTTAACAACCAATCTTGCTTTGAATCTATCAACCTCTCCCAACTCATTGAGTTTGGTTTTATAAATCCATTTCACACCAATGGCTTTTGTAGCGTCTGGAAGCAGAGTTAGTGACCATTTTGGTTTCTTTCGATGGAATTGATCTCTGCATCCATAACTCTCTCCACTCTGAGCACTTGACAGCTTCATGAAAGCTTGTAGGATCTGAGATGATCATGAAGGCAAGATGTTCCACTTCAATGCTTGCCATGTTAGCTTCATCTTCTGCATCAGAAAGATCATTACCTGACGTGTAATCAACTGCCCATTTTGGTGGTCTTCTCACTTTTCCCTCTTTTTCCTCTGTTGATGCAACATTCTCATTTACGTTTACTTGAGCTTCCTCTGCTTCATCTGCTACCATTGCATCGTCGTTCCTTCCCTCATTCTCAGTACCATTGTTTTTAGTCTCCCATTCAAGCTCCACTGATTCATCTGCATGAGTGCTGCTCTCCCATTTCCACTGCTTGTCTTCTTCAAACACTACATCTCGGCTGATGTGAAGCTTCTTTTCTATCGGATCATACATCTTGTACCCCTTTGATTCATTGCTAAAACCGAGTAAAATGCATTTAACACTCTTATCATCCAGCTGGGTGCGTTTTACATTAGAAATGTATATATGTCCTATGCACCCGAAGACTCTGAAATGTTCAACAAAGGGTTTTCTCCGACTTCAAGCTTCTTCAGGTATCATGTATTTGACTGCTGATGTAGGAGATTTGTTGAGGATATGGTTCGTCCACTGCACTTCATCTGTCCAGAAAGTCTTTGGGATCTTCTTCTCTATCAGTACTGTTTTTACCATGTTCTTGATCGATCTGTTCTTGCGTTCTGCGACACCGTTCTGTTGCGGAGTGTAGGCAGTTGTCAGTTGCCTTTTAATGACATGGTTTCTGCAGTACTCTTTAAATTCTCCAGAGTTGTACTCTCCTCCCCTATATGTCCTTAAGCACTTGATAAACATTCATTTATGCTTCTCAACAAAGACTTGAAAAGCTTGAAATAGTGAAAGGCTTTTGACTTCTCAAGTGCAAAGTAAATCCAAGTTTTTCGAGATAAATCATCAATAAAGTTGATCAGATACCTCTTTTGAGAATGAGAAGATGGGATGATTGGACCGCACAAGTCCGAGTGGATGAGCTCCAACTTCTCAGTTGTTCTCCATGTGCTCTGCTTTGGGAATGGTACTCGATGTTGCTTCCCTTTCAGACATACTTCACACGCTTTCTCAGCTTGTTCAACTTTCGGTAAACCTATGACCATATTCTTGTTGTGCAGCGTGAGCAATCCCATGTAGCTGAGATGACCCTACCGATGATGCCATTTTCTGATTGCTCCGAGTTGTTAGTCTACAAACATCGTCATTCTTTCTCTGTGTTGGTGTATGTTTTAGTGAGTAACACATACATCTTGTTTGCACTCATGAGACACTCAACAATCTTGCCTTTGGTAGGGTGAAAAATGCAACATTTCTTATGTGTCCCTCCCTTAAATAGAACATCCAAGCCTTTTTCTTGGAGCTGACCAACACTCAGTAGATTGTTCCTCAGGTCAAGAACGTAATAGAGATCACTCAGCACATAGCACGCACCTTGCAGCTTGATCTTCACAGCCCCTTTTCCACTTACATCAAGTTTGTGGTTGTTTCCAAGCTTGACATTATGTGAGAATTTTGTGTCAAGACTTGAGAACATGCTTCTGTCTCCACACTTGTAATTGGAACATCCAGAGTCCACAAACCATGCATCACTCCTCTTTGTATCATTCAGTTTGACATACGCCATTAATGGAATTTCATGTTCTTCCTCTGTCTCAACATAATGAGCCTCATTCTTCTGGTTTGGACACTCATATTGGTAGTGACCAAGGTTGTGACATTTGTAACACTCGATCAGGGCCTTGTCAACGGAACGTCCTCGTCCTCTTCCTTTCCCACGATATGAACCTCTGCCCCTTCCCCTGACATTGAAAGCTTGATCTTCTTCTTCATAGCTTGTTCTCTAAAGCTTTTGTTTATGGACTACCATAGAGCTCTGTAGCTCATCAATGGACATACTTGTCGTGTCCTTTGATTCTTCAATCGAAATCACTACATAAGTGAATTTCTCTGTCAGCGTTCTGAGGATCTTCTCCACGATCTTTGAATCAAGCATGGTCTCACCATTACTTCTCATTTTGTTTGAGATAGTCATCACTCTCCCAAAGTAGTCATCGATCTTCTCGTTTGTCTTCATATCCCGCACCTCAAATTATCTTCTCAGAGTGTTGAGGAGAGATCACCTCACTCTTTCATTTCCACCAAACTTCCTCTTCATCGATTCCCATATCACTTTGGAGTTTCGACGATCCAAGATTTACTCAAACATTGTTTGATCAATTGCCTGAAACAAGTAATGTTTCACCTAATGATCCTTCATCTTTAGATCCTCCAGTATACCTTCCTTTGAGCAGCAGTAACTTCAACACCTTTTGCTGGCTCAGAATAACCGTCAGCCACCATGTTCCATAAACCCTTTGCTCGCAACAGATTCTCCATCAACTCATCACCCATCTTTCTCTCATATCACTTTGTTTTTGCTTTGATACCGAATGTAAATGAGTCTTAGAGTTTTCCAAAATGATACTTTAATTAATAAGAAACAAATACCTTATAAAGGCTTACAAATAAATTGAGACACGAAGCAGAGTTACCGAAACAAACAGACATTACGTTCTCAAACAACTAGGACCACTAAAACATGTTCATGTGATAACTAACTAATTGCATAACTGAAATATGACCAAGTCATTTAATCGAAACAACAAACCTAAAGATCTTAATATTTTATAAGAAAAAACAATTATAAAGGAAATTCATAAGTTATAAAAGAAATTAAATATAGATAGTTATTGTAATCAAATGCACTTGGACAAAAATGCTAATTTATATCATTCATTCATAGAATTTAAAACTCAATACAAAAAGTTAAAAGTTTTATTATCAATTTTGAGTTTTCTTTTCCAATATAGAAAAGGAAAAATAAAGGAAGATTACGGCTTACGTAACATAATGGGTCCACTAAAATGACGATTCTACCCTCATTCACCCTAATAGATTCCACATTCAACAAACCCCTATAAATACGCTATTAACACAACTCTTTACTTGGCTTGCACAGACAAACCAACAACAAACTATCTTTCACTCTTCTTCTTCCTCCTTTCTTTCGAATATTCTCTCTATAGTTATGGTTGTTTCTCCGATGAACTCTACAATCAAGTTTCTCTGTAGCTATGGCGGGAAAATTCTACCTCGTTATCCCGACGGAAAACTCCGTTACAACGGCGGTCACACTCGCGTCCTCGCCGTTCCTCGCTCAATTTCGTTTTCCGGTTTGTTCACTCTCTATCTCTCTATCTCTTACTCGATCGCTCTTTTGATTTTGAAATTTCGAAAATCGAATGAGAGAGTGAAAATTAAGGCCGCGCATGTGGTGCGTGTTAACAGAGTTAGCGTCGAAGATGGCGGAGATGTGCGGCGGATTTACAACCGTAACTATCCGATGTCAGCTTCCGACGGAAGATCTCGACGCGCTTGTTTCAATTACTTCCGATGAAGATCTGATGAATCTATTCGAAGAGTATGATCTTGTTTCTTCGTCTTCTCAGTCGCAGATGAAGATCAGAGTCTTCTTAAATCCACCGAAATCCGCCGGATCTAGAAAATCAACGATTTCACCTCCTCCGTTAGCTTTACTATCATCCACCACCACATCATTATCTTCTACAACTTCCTCTACTTCATCAAGTCCTAGATCTCCGTCGTTATCGAAACCACCGCTTCCTCCGTCACCACCGAGATTGACGGCGAAGAATCCTTGTTACGGTTGTTACGTTCACCGTAATTCGAGAAATATCTACCTTGTTCACAACGGCAATCATTGGCAATAACACCAAGAGAAATAAATGTTGAGAATCGAATATACAATTTTTTAAAAGAAGTTGAAACGTATCTTCGTTTTTAAAAAGGAATGTAAAAGAGCGAGATATAATTATAGAAGTGACCGTCGCCATTAATGAAATCTTCCAAAAGCTTTTCTTTTTTTTCTTCTGAACTTCCCTCCGTTATCTTATCGTCACTCCGTTCATCGCTGTTGCATTTTTCCCGTTATCATTAAGCCACGTAAATCGTAACCGTTCGCCACGTGTCTCCCTATCTTGTTCACTCCTCTTGTACAACATTCTGTTTTCGCTTTCTCCGTTACCATTTACCTGCGTTATCATCGCCGTCTATTTCCGGTTTACATATATTATTTTTTGCCAACCGGTTTATACTTGTTTTTGTGTCTGGTTTAAATCTTTTTTGGTTTTAAGTCTTATATTCATTCTATGTTGAACTAACATTATACATGAACAACTCTTTGTTATTTTCAGGTAAGTTTCTCCATCCGTATAAATTCAGAGCCGGATTTTTGTTTTGTTTTGATAAATGGTTGTTTTCTTCATCCGAATTCTATTTCAGGTAGGCCGTGATTGATTTTCTCGTTTATGAATACTTATCTATTGGTAAGTGATACAATTTTTTTGGATTTTTCATTTACGTTTACATTTCTCTGATATATTATGATGGTTTTTTTTTTATTTGGTAGGCGAAATTCGAAATGGGATAAGCTCGGACAAAGATGAGGAGAAAGACAAAGCAAAAAAAGAAATTAAAAAAGATTAAGAATGTTGGAACAAAAGAAGAAGAGGTGATAGTGATGATGATAAGATTCGATTGGGTCCCAAAATACAGCTGGTGAAGAGAACTTAGAGAAGTACAAATAATAACTTAGTTTACGATACAAAAGATTCAAAATCATGGGGGGAAAAGAAGACACCAAGTACGATCTATATCCAATAACATATTTGAGGTCTTGGTCTGTCGAAAAACGAAATCTGTTGATGTAGTGACCTAAATAGGGACATGTGAGTTTTGAGAGTTTTAGATATTCTTAGGCAGAATAAATTAGGTGGTGCACGTATTTGAGATTACACTTATAGGGACTATATATCACTAGAGATATGTTAGGTTATACAACACGAACTTAGGTATCTTGGCTTATCTAAGTTCTTCGTATGATTGAATCGCTTATGTTAATGGTCTAAGAATGACGCCAGAGCAATCATGAAGTTTTATATCGCTCCTAGTGATTAGGAAAGTTGGGATTATCAGTTACTTAATTATGATATGATTTAGTGTTTTTTGGGTTCGACTACATTGACTTACGTTTGGGAATATTGGTTCCTAACCAAATTGAACTTGGTGGACTACTGATTTACAAAATAATGAATCGTATTTGTCTTACGTAATATTATTTGAGGGGTCTTAGTTGATTGATAAATTTTTTTTATAGAAAATAAATGATTAAAAATATGTCTTTTACAATCGAAATATTATAACTTTACCATAGAAAAACAACCAAGATGATTATGAATTTTAATCACTGGTCAAAATGCTTAAAACAAATTGTATTTGTCTATTCAATTTTAGAAAAATTGTTAAAAAGATGTTATATTAGTTAGGATAAAAAGTGATTCGGACACAGTTTCGAGATTGTGTTCACATTGAGGATCCATCAACAAAAGAGAGTTTATAACAGATCAATTCATTGAATGAACCTCAAGTCATACTTGTTTCATAAATCATGTCCTTAGATGAAATATTCAAACGGTCAATGTTCAAACAGTAAATCATGTCCTTAGAAAATTTGTGATGAATTTCCAACAAAATGTTTCTATCAGATGGAAACCATATACATTTTCCAACAATCATATCGACTAGGTTTAATAATATTCGGTAAGATAAATGCAACGCTTTAAAATTAAAAATGGGATAAAAAATATATCGTATATAACATTCAAACACTTATCAAGACACCAAAAACAACGTCTTTTTATGTGTTGGAACAACAAATTTTGTTTTGTGTGTTGGAAATTCTATCAAAAGTAAACATTTTTTGTACTCTTTTTTGTAGTATATACCACTGAATAAACTTTGATCAGAGTTGACAAATAAGCAAAAATTGAATCAGAACCAAACTTAAAGTAAAGCAATTGATCTTGATTCCATTATTCTAAAAAGATGGCTGCTTGACTTTGTCATCAAAGAATCTTATTAACTTCTTCGGTCCACTTAGGGACACTTTTGACTTCTGATCACAAACATGGCAACATCAACTTAACATTTTCTGACTTCTTCAACCTTATTGACTTCTTAATTCTCTTACTAAAACCTCTCTTTAATCTTCCATTATCTTTACCTAACAATCACAATATTCCATGGATCAAGATCTCGACACATTCCCTCTACTCTCTTATGTCCTTCATCATGTCGACTCTAAACTCCACGCGCCACCGTCTATGGCTGCTCAACAAACTCTCCTTCCTTCTTTTCCTCTTCTCTCCGATCCAACAATCATGTCTTCCTTGACTCGATCCATCCCTAAAACCATTAGTCAGACGCTTTTTGTGTTCAACTCTCTTGGATCTCGACCTGATCCTTTAGCTGTTTCTTCTGCTCGTTCCAAGATCGCTCAGATTATGGATACGTTCTCGATGGAAGAGGCGGCCAAGGAATCGGAGATATATGCTGGAGTTGTGCGGTTGGATGAAGTGCATGATAGCTACACGAAGCAGTTGAAGGATTTGGATGATGAGCTTTCTAGGGTTTATGCGACCGCTGTTCAATCATTGATTAAAAGCAATGAAGAAGTGAATGAAGAGGTTGTTTCGGTGCTCAAGGCCGTAGAATCCGGAAAAACCCTTGAGAGGATTGATCTCTCCGGCCAAGAACTTAAGCGTATCCCTGAAGCTTTTTGCAAAATCATTGGCTTGGTTTCGTTGAATCTCTCTCGCAACGACTTAACGGTAACTCACAGGATTGATAGATCATATATTAATTGAATCTATACTATAGATTTTCGAAAATCTCATGGATGATATTGAGAAATATCCTGATAGATTTGATCAGTACTTCCTGCAATGTCTAGAAATGTTTATGTAGATACTTAGAGGGCAAGAAACAATATTTGCTTTGTGAAATGACTGGAACTGTTTATACATAAACTTGGACATCAAGATAATTTAGCTCATTGTTTTTCATTTGGTGTTGCAATGTCTGATTCTGTGTTTGAAAACATCTTACAGTGTGTACCAGATGCAATCTCGAAACTCAGGAAGCTAGAGGAGCTCGATGTTTCTTCTAATTCTCTGGAATCTCTTCCTGACTCGATAGGAATGTTACTTAACCTTAGGATCTTTAATGTGACTGGGAACGATCTAACAACAATCCCTGAGAGCATTGGTCACTGCAGGTTTGGTTCTTATTTTCTTGTATATGTGATCTGAATATTATTTCAAACTTTGTCTTGAGTTTTCAATGATTTTTCCAAATTAGGTCACTGGTTGAGTTAGATGCAAGCTACAACAACTTGACTTCACTACCTACAAACATTGGATATGGATTACAAAACCTCGAAAGATTATCAATCCATCTGAACAAACTCCGTTACCTTCCAGGTTCGATAATCGAAATGCGTTCTCTCAAGTATCTTGACGCACACATGAACGAGATCCACGAGATTCCAAGTTCCATTGGGAGATTAACAAAGCTCGAGGTTCTAAACCTGAGCAGCAATTTCAACAACTTGATAAGTGTTCCTGACTCAATCACTGATCTAACTAATCTGAAGGAGCTTGATCTAAGCAACAACCAAATCCAAACAATACCAGACTCGTTTTACAGACTGAGAAAGCTGGAGAAACTTAACTTGGATCAGAATCCACTCGAGATACCGTCTCAAGAAGTGGCTAAGCAAGGAGCTGAAGCAGTTAAAGAGTTTATGAGGAAAAGGTGGAATCAGATTATGACAGAAGAGGAACAGAGGATTGGCGTCGAAGCTGAGAGACATGGAGATACAAGTTGGGTCTATTGGGGAACTTCCATTGTAACTAATCTTGTTTCTGGAGTTACTCAGACAATTGGATTTGGAGGAGATTCTGCTGCTGCTGGAGATAAGAAATCTCAAGACTTGCATTTGTATCACCAACTCTGATTTTTCTCATATTGTCGTATAATCTAAAGGAGCAAGACTTTCTTGTGACAGAAAAATCATCAAATAAATATTATATATATTTTCTTTGGGTTATACAAATTTCAAGTAACAAATGAATTTCTCAGAGCCAAATAAGCTTGACAGAGACGAACACTTGAGTTTAGCAACAAGAAAGCAATAGAAAAAGAAGCACACCACAAATATTTATTAAATCCGTTGGGTTAAACTTCGACTCATCGACAACAATTTACAGAACATCTTCTTAGGATATCTCGGGATCGAACAAAACGCCATAATCCTCGAAGGAGTGCTCTGAAATCCTCTGTTTGGTTGAATTTCATCTCTTTCTTCGACTTCTTCTTCTTCCACTCTTTCGTCTCTTGTTGTTGTAAAGCTTCTTCTCAAAACTGCTGTTCTGTTTGAGGTTATATTGTTCGCTGCTGTAGCTATCGCAACTCGTGCTTGTTCAACAAAGAGGATTTGTACGATTACTCTTAATGGAAGTAGCTCGTTCTGTGCAGCCTTCTTACATGTCTCCAATGATAGTTTCTTGCAGTCCAAGATTCTGCACAACCTCTTTCTCTCACACTTTTCACTCTTCTGATGAACCTGCAATACAGAGAGAATGTGAGATTCTTCTCAGTGTACGTTGATGGATACAGAGAGAACCTGAGCAGCACTTTCAACAACTTATTGTTTTCATTTTACCTGAAGATAGATATCAACCGCTTTGTATAAATCGTCGTGATAGATCCTTGAAAAATCCGGTATTAATTCAGCCAATTCGACAAACTTAGACACAGTTAAGTTCACATCTCTAGCAATCTCTTGAAGATAAGAATCAACAAGCTTTGCTACTTTACTTAACAATGGAGGAGAAGAAGAAGCAGTAGACAGAGATCTTCTAATCTCTTGTATCTCTTCTAAATTGATGTTTTCTTCGGAACGGGAACTCCTATGTTGAGTTCTTGTTCTGGTTGGCCTTATCTCAGGACTGATCTGAGACAGAAACTGCTTTACCATCATCATCACAACATCCACATCATATAACATACCTGACTTATCTGATAAAGGTATCAACAGCTCGCTAATGGTTGCCTTATCTAGTTGGTTCCCGGCTTTGATTGCGAGGTCCATTTTCAAAGAAGGTGAAACATTTAAAGCATTCGCCATTTTTAGTAACCGAAGCAAGAAACTGCAAGGAACAGCAGATGTTTCCGCCGGTAAAAGAGATATAACTGATTCCAAAATCAGATTTGAATCTGCAGCGCTTTCTCCAATGCTCTGTAGCCATTTAGATGCATAAATCCTAAGTGCATTTCCGATTAACTGGGGACAAATTTTCCGGTTTGATGATTCTATTGCCACCATTGTTCTCCTGTAAAGATCTAAACCCAAATCAGCTAAATCTTCTCCCCACCACCGCGAATTCTCTGCTTTATTTCCTCCACCGTTACACAAGCTTTCATCTCTTCTTCTCCTTGACCGGTTTCTCAACAAACCAGTCTCCAACTGAGTCGAAAAATCCTCACTGGGAGATAAAGCTACGCAGTTTGCAATAGCCTCAATGCATCTATTCGTGATCCCAAGATCCTCAGACCATAAAGGTAACATCTTAGTGGTCTGAAGTGTAACAAAAGAGTCTCTATAACTCTTGAAAACACAAGTCGTCAAGAAAAGTTCGAGTCGTTCGACTAGATTCTCGGTCTCACCAAGCTCAGCTTCTTCAGTCATTCCAAGATACTCAGCTGCACATCGAACCGCAACTACGTTGTGAGCAGAGACAGTGATTGTAATGCCGTAACAGAACTTAGCACAAAGCTCAAAAGCTTCAGTTTCGCCAGGAAAATCAACAAGTTGAATCACTTGTTGCTCTTGTGAAGTTCCAGGTTCTAGTGATTGTGAAGAGACTAAGTTTTTTAAACGCAAGCATTTTGATACCATTGGAAACTGTAATTGCATTGCCAAAGACACCAAAAATCAAAAACCAAATCTTTAAATCTTATTAAGAAAAGAAAAGACTGACTTTTTTACCTTGTGAAGAAGGTATTTAGTGGATTTGACTTGAATTATAAGATCATTCATTAAATCAGAAGACACAGACCTGGAAATTTTATAAAAAGATCACAATCTATCCCAAAAAATCAAAACTTTTGAGAGAGATGATGCTTCTTCTTTACCTTACAGCTTCCACAGTGTAGAATGTGTCAGGTCGGCACCCTAATTCCATGAACTTCATCTCCGATTAGCCGGAGAATTCGGATTCCGGTCGCCGGAAAAAAAGTAAATTCGGTATGTTGTTAACCGGAGAAATCACGGCCAGTGAGTGGTAACGTCAAATTTCGGTCTCCGTCAAGTTCGTCGGAAACTTAACAGAAGAAACCAGTGGAAATCCGGCGACGGCAAGGAGTTGTTAACGACGGAAATTTCGTCAATTGATTCGGATTTGAGTGAAAAAGTCAGTTCTTTCACTGAAAGTTTCGGTATTTGTAATCCGGAGAGTGTGTTGTACAGACAATAATCAGTTATACAGAGATTTATAAATGAAGGGGTTTTGTAATAAAATAATAATATAATTTATATTTGTAAAGATGTAAATTTACCTGGAGAAATCATTTAGCTTTTGTCGTACCACCTGAGAACTTTAGTATAATCAAATTTAGCAGAAAGCAAACAAAGTATGGTTCATAAGATTAGATATGATATTTATATTATAAAAAACGTTGAGCGGAAAGAAAAAGCTAAAAGTAATAATATAACGATATATGTAATTATTACTGTATGTACGAAATTCAGTATAAATATTTTAAATATGATGACTATTGACAGAAAAGAAAATTTTTTAGCCGTCTTGGCACTATCTTTCTAGATGTGGTATAGGTAATAGGAATATCTAGAGATGAATATCGACGGTAGATTGAGATTTTTTTTTGTCAACGGCAAATTATATTGGGGTACAACTGACCGGCCCAATAGCTAAATTACTACATAATGTAGGCAGGGAGATTCGATTCCTAGTTGTGCAAATAAACTGTCTTATGTGGATTTACCGTCTGTCACTAGGCTAAGAACCATTTACAAATATCGACAAATAAGATTTAAACCATATTTTAGTGTGATTGCTTTATATATTTTCTTTTTATATCATGAATTATTTTTTTAATACCTAATAGATTATGTATATCTCTTTTTACGATCTAATAGGTTTGAAACCAGTGGTTGGAAAACATCAATAAATAATTTTGTTTAAACTAACGATTGAATGCTAATAGTTAATTTTTGTTTTAAGCGTTGATTTTCAAAAGTCTATTTCAACAAGTGATTTTAATAGAGTTGTGATTAGTAGCAAATTAAGTTATCGCTAAATATAACTGTTCGGTTAAGGCTAAATTGCTACCAATCAAACCTAATATGTATTACGTAATTGCAAATTATATTCTATATATATTATATAATACAATAACAATACTAACTGAAATTGTAGTCTAACAAACAAAAAGTAATTCTAATTGAAATTGGTATACTCTATATTTTGGTCACAAAACAAAAGTTTTAATTAATTAAACCGAAAAAGAAAGTTAAATGAGATGATTTCGAAAAATTATCAAATATTTTATCAAGATCAAAATATCTGAAAACTCATACCTTTTTTTGTGTCACCATCTTGGATTTTGAATATTAAAAACTAGTGAGATAAGAATACCAATAATTGATTTCGAACAAAAAAAAATACCAATAACTGGAAAAATCTTATTAGATTGTATATTTGTGACTACAAAAGGCAAAGAGCCATGTGATTGAGCATTGTCTTACAATCATTGCAAATTTCGACGCTGTTTGTTAAGTATTAATATTTTCTTACTTAAAAGAGAGTTTAAATATCCTTTATTCAAGTATTTTTTTTACTTCAGATATAATAATTACCTTTTTTGTCAAGTCTTATTTTAATAAAAAGAAATCGAGAGATCATATGAAATTGCTTTATAAAACAGGATTAGAATGATGAATAATATGAAAAGTCGTAAAATATTATCGTCCACAATACATACCAGAAAAATACACATTAAAGCAAATAAGAAGCGAATCATGAATATTCTAATATAACCAAATAAATGGAAAAAAAATAATGTTTCTGAAATATAAAGTCGTTGAATTTATAAAATGGTCAGGTATAAGTCAGCCTCAAAGAGAAGTACTTTGTGGTTTAGAAAGGGTTTGAAAAATGAGCTAATTGGTTTCTGTTTGATGCATGCACAGTTGTAATGACCTTAGGATTCTGTTTTTGTCATTTCCTTCTAATTGATTGTCTTATCTTCTCGACATTATTGGAAACCAATTTCATCCAAGAGTTTTGCAACATCGTCAACATGTCAATTTAATGAAATTAATGTGATTGTTAGTTTTTTTATTTTAAATCATTTGATCGGGTTGAATCCGATTCACAACTAAACTCTCTCCTAACACTCTAAAATAGAGATTATATGATTCCTTGAAATAAGTTAGCAAATGTTAGCTCCATCTCATCAGGTGGTGGTAGTCTATAGTGATATTAGGACTCAGACCTTAGAGTGTAAATTTAGAGAAGTTCTAAGTTCAACGTCTTAAAAAACTTTAAATACAATTGTTTGGCCAAAATTGAGGGCACTGAGTTTATGCCTGATTAATGATTTACATTGTCTTGCAGCTCCCTATATGCTAATGAATCCAAGTTTCGTCTTGGTTATTATTATTTTTTTGTCTCCATATGAGTAATATGATTTTCGCGTAAAAAATCAGATTATCAGTTTTTTTTGTTTTGTTAACAATTGGATTGATAAGTCTTAATCTATAATATAAAATCACATTAAGTGCATTTTGAATCTATTTTATGCTATGAGGAAATGTTGAAACCTTGATGTCAAAGTCTTAGTTGGATCGTTAGGCCCGTCTTTATGGAACGGTAAGATAGACATTTGCCAAGACCCATATTCGAAATAGCCCAAAATATTTTCTATTGTAAAATATGAAAAAAAAACTAATAGAATAAAATGGTCTATTTTTTAACCTAATTAGTTACTAAATTTTGGATTCTTTTAAAATTAGTTACTAAATTTTGGATTCTTTTAAAATTTTGAGCTCCTTTAAATCATATCTTACAAGAAAAAATAAATTAGATCCCTTTAATTTTTTTACATAATATACATAAATAGTCGTAGGATAGTTAAATTATGTAGGAGGGAGATGTGAATCATCTACCATCAAACTGAGTAGAATTCGTTCGGATTGTGAGTTCTATTTATATAGAAATCGTGTAGTTAAATCATCGTAATGACAAAAGATAATTTAATGATTTTATTTATGTCAACAAATGTGGTTTTTTTAATGGAAACAAGTAGTTCATAATTAGTGTAGGTGGTCTTTAAAAGTGTTAGGTTATAAATCTATCAAGAGAGTTACATTTATATATATAGGGATTGAGTCCCACTATCTATATTATATAAAAATTTAGTTAATAAACCAGTTAATTATAATTTAATATTGACAGAAAAATTAAATCATCAATCTCTGAAAAAATTCCGAGACAAGGACGAAACAAAATTTAAGTCTGGTCTTGTTGATAAGTGAAGATATATGGCCATTAATTGTCTTTATCTAAGCTTTGTCGACAAGAGAGGACCGATAAGCCTAATGGGACGTAATATCACACCCACAAAACCGGGACTTTGCCTTCCATTCATAAATTTTATACCCAATTTTATTATTTATTTTCATTAAGTTTTCATTATTTTCTTCTTCGCAACTTGTATATATATATATATATATATTATTCAAACTTTTAGCTGGGATTTGATGTTTTTTTTCTGTGAATTCAGTCAGAATGTCTGCAGATATAATACAATTGGGTTAAAGGTGTTAGGTAATAGATTTCGCAACAGATATCATGTCATTTAACAAAGATAAACAAATAAAACCAAGTTACAAAAGTAAAATAATACTGATATAACATTTAATTTATATTATTTGATAGATATATAAAAACAATTTTATATGGTAAAGTGTATTTAGTTAAGTGGGTGAACGCTATTTCAGTCTTTTCCACCTGAATTAATTTTAAAAGAATGGTGTTTACTATAAGTGATATTTTTTAGGGGAAACTATGAATTATACATTGTCAAACTAATTGTTGAAAAAAAAATATTAACATTTTTATATATGTAATTTAATATGTAGAATCTCGACTATTAACTTTTTCTTTAAAAAAAATGTCTTAATCTATATATGATTATCGCAAGCCAAACACCCACGAGTTCAAGTCTCAGTGTAAGCAGATTGAAGTTAGGTTTCGGTCCGGTTCGTGGACCTTACATTTTGAACCCCTTTGAATTCTGAATTTTTGTTATAATTACAAAACCATCGATGATAAATACTAAAGTACCGTGAAATTTCTGTTATTAAACAAATAATTCGGAAGAAACATGGCGCAAAAGAAAACATCGAGAAGAATATCTAAGCTGGATGTGTTGGAAAAGGGAACAATGAAAGCAACAATTCGTATCTACAAATTCTGATATGTTGATCTTTTTCAACAATGAAATTAATTCAACGTTGGATTACAAAAAGTCCCACTTTGTCTCCCATTTTTTGTCATCGTTCATGATGATTGGATCTATAGTGGACGAACTACGAATTATTACATTATGTTTTGTTTTATATGATCCATATTTGCTATATGGCAATGTTTCCTACGCTTAGATCTCTTTTTTGGAGGAATTGTTTTTCTTTCTTTGTTATAGGTATGGACAGCAATCATAATATTGTTGGGAGTAACACCAAAATTTTTTTTAAAAATAATAAACATTTGTATGAACGCTTGATAAAAAAAAAAAGAAGCTTTTTAAAGACCAAGAGAAAAAGAAACATCTTCCCAGATTTAGTAAAAGGGGGCGTGTGAGAGTTCGACGAATAGGGAAGAACCTCTCCACTTTACATTCTACAATCGAAATTCTATTGTGGAAGATATTGTATATGATGTCTCCAACTAATAAAAGTAGAACTAGCGATAAACTATACAAATATTATACAAAGATCTTGCAGATGATGACAAATTCAGATGATTGATTAATTTTTCATCCTACTTAGAAGATTTTAGAAGACTAAAAAATTTATTATTGAAGGTTTATACACAAAATATACTAAGTGTTCAAGAGATTCCAAGTAAAGTAGAGTATCTCGTATGATTAAAGTGATGTTGGTTAAACATCAAACCAGTCTTCACAAGATCTCAAAGCTTCTTCTCCTCGCAGCAGCTTTACTTTTCTGGTGTTGGGTAGTTAGATGGTTGTAACAGAAGCAAGTATATAAGCTTTCTGGTTCTAGGGTTTCGAGTAACATTCATAGAGTAATTTGGTTTGTTTTCTTTCTAAGGTTTCAGAGAGAGATCTTCGAGATAGATTGAGAGATCGAACAGAGAAGAGAAAGAGGGATTAAGGGAAACTGGTTGTACTAAGAACTCAACTTA